>OMNV01014233.1:5507-34968 GCA_900303265.1 Brotula barbata
CGGGAGATTTTAGACTTTAGATTTTTTAACACTACTACTTCTTTTTTTTCTCCTTTTAATTTTAGTTTTTTACACTTTTACTTCTTTTTTCCCTTTTTTAAAACTCCTTTTGGGTTTTGTTAATTTTTTGTTTGTTTATTTATATTTACTAACTCTTCAAGCTCAAACTTCACAGAATTGTTAAAGTCCAATCTGGGAGATTTTAGATTTTTTTTTTTTTTTTTTTACACTTTTACCACTTTTTTTCTTTTCTTTTCTTTTTTTTTCTTTTTCTTTTCTTTTTCTTTTTTACAGTTTTTGGGTTTTGTTAATTTTTTTGTTTGTTTATTTACATTTACTAACTAGTCAACATCAGACTTCACAAAGTCCAATTCGGGAGATTTTAGACTTTAGATTTTTTAAACACCTCTACTTCTTTTTTTTTCTCCTTTTAGCATTATTTTTTTTTACACTTTAACTTCTTTTTTCCTCTTTTTTTAAACACTTTTTGGGTTTTGTTAATTTTTTGTTTGTTTATTTAGATTTACTAACTGTTCAACATCAGACTTCACAGAATTGTGAAAGTGCAATCTGGGAGATTTTAGATTTTAGGTCATTCTGACAACATTTAAATTGAGAATCTGATGGAAATGTGTGAGAAGTGTATTATTTAATTTACCGCAGTATTGCTGCTATCACTGTGACCCTAGATTAAAGCATCTCTCAAAGAGAGAGAGGAAGATCAAAGTGGATAAGTTTGATCTTCCCCTCTCTCTTTCTCTCTGCGTGATCGCCCTGTTTTCAGCATGCGTTAAGTTTCCTCAGCTAAAATCAGGTTCAGTTTTCTCTCCAGCAGCAATGATAAATCATTCTTCCTGTGTTTGAATGAACCTCCCTGCCCTCTTCCCGTATGTTTGTAGTCATAAATTAGGAACACCCTAATCACATAATGCATTAACAAACACACAATTTAGAGCGGAGACACTTTTCTGTCCTTTAGCTGCCACAAAACCAACAACCACCAACTAAAGGGCTACAAATGCTAACTAAATAAGACCCCTGAGTTTCTTGGTGTTTTAATTTTACCAAAGATTCTCAACAACAATTGTTTTGTTTCCATTTTCACAATTTTCTGTTCCCAGGAAAAAAAGGACCTCTGCCTTTCATTCTCTCTGTCAGCATTCGGTGATGCCACATGGTTATGAATGAATGAGACTTAATTGGGAGAAACTGTCAGAGGTGTCATCGATTGAGAGCGCTCCATATTCACACAGTCAAGAGCAAAAGATTGTGCTCACTGGAACACAGGACACGTCCACACTGGAGGTACCGCTCCACGTGACCACACACATACACACACACACACACACAGAGTGTTGTTGGGGAGATGGTCTCATGTGTCACATTCAGACTGACCTGCTGACTAACAGGGTGGCTCACACGCCTGCAGGACATTGCCTCCACAGGCTTTGGCCTTTCACTCCACATTTGAGTCCAGGATTTTCATGGAAACTGACTAAACAATGACCTCAAGCTACAATCATTCACAAATACAGTCTGTTGGGTTTGTTCCTGTCCACTAAAAGTCAAACTTACATGGTGTCATTACCGTTCCTGGGGACGGAATGTACCCTATTTGTCTGATTGTTAGCAGAGTGATCAAACTTTGGGTGAAAAGTAAAATGCAGACTGGTGCAGATCACTTTACTTGTTGGTGTTTTTCTTAGAGATAAAACCACTGAATGACCACTGAAATGATCCTCCTGATCATTCATCAGTCAAGACTCATTCATCAAACGTGCATGCAAAAAGTAATAAATCTCCACATGTCAGCCATTCATCAAATCTGTGAATTAACATAATGTTAAACAAACAATACTACGCAGACGACATTATAGACAATAATGCTAACATGGTTCTATTTATATCTGTGTTTATATCTCTATTTTCTTTTCAGCGGCTGCAAGTCTCGCTTTGAACCAAGTGAAACGGGCACACGTTTCTCCTCCTCTGACCTCGCCGCACTGACTCCCAGTTGCTGCACACGTCAAGTTGAAGAACTTGACGCTCGCTTTCAGGTCAAGCAACGGGACAGCCCCCACCTACGTCAACGCACTCATCCAGCCCTACGCTCCAGGTCACTGTGTTCAGCTGGCAGGGGATGTCTGGTGACTCCCTCACAACACGGCCTGATGTTGCTCTCTCGAAGTTTTGCCATCATTGTCCCTAAGTGGTGGAATAACATTCCAACTGTTATTCGCACAGCTGATTTAGCATTTTGACCATTTCTTTATGGATGTCTGCTGGTCCAGACTTGCCTCCAGCAGTGGCGGGCCGTGCATTTGGTACCTGGGCCTTCAGTGGGGACTTACCCAACTTAACCCACCTCTTAATACCACCACCATCACGTCGCAATTATCGGGGTTGGCCGACCTCTCTCTCTCCTCACGATGTCTAGATTTTCTGGAAAAGTCCGCCTTGAAAATGGATTTTTAAGTAAGTCTGAGACAAAGTTAATTCCTCCTCCTCCGTCAACCATTGTGGGCGTAAAAATTCTAACTCAAATGTATTAATGTGTGCAGATCGCTACAGACTTGTTTTGCTAGTTGAACTTGGCTGTAACAGTTTTACTCTGAACGACCAATCAGAGGACGGAAAAATGCTGAAGTTACTGGGAGGAGAATTTGAACTCTGACTGGTTAAAGAAACAGTCCCATTGCTAATATAGTTGAAGTTCCATGGACCAGTAGTACTGATTCTGAAGGCCCTGGGCAGATTAGATTGACATGGCAACACATAGAGGCTGAAATCTGATTGGACAAAAAATCTAACATCCACATACACGAACTGGAAGCAGAGCAGGAAGAGAAACGCTACGAAATGAAGAGAACAGACTGTTGGGAATAAGTTAATACAATTTCATGGAACAAATATTAGAATTTAGGTTGTAAATGTAGGTCAGTGCTTCTGATAGTGTTTAGGCCAGCAGAGAAGGACTTGCTGGCCCTGACGGCCCACCACTGACTTTAGGTGCATTTTAGTTGAGGCAGAGCAAAAATTAATGAAATGACTGAAATGATGAAGGGCTACAACCAACAATATACTTCATGTGACAAATCTCCATGAATTTCCATGATGTAAGGATGATCTTTGTGTTAGATATCACAGCCAAATAAATTAGACTGAGTATAGATGTAGTTATGTAACAATTGAAGCCCCTCAATCATTTCCAAGTGACATTATTATGATGGCAGGCAGTTAAAAAAATACTATGACTGTTCCAGGATTGTCTGTACTTACAGTGTTCCGTCTTATTTAGGACATTATCCCTGGATTAATGAAAGGATTGTGAGCAGGTGGTGGATTTTTCTGTTATGGGAAATCAGAATTCTCACTGTTAACTATGACAAATGAGAAACAACATACACAACACATAACAACAAATCCCAGTGTACTTTGTACTTGAGAAGGTAAATAGCGACGTGTTCCCCACAGTAACCGCACGGCAGCCAAGTGTTAGGATCTGAATGGAAAAGTGCAGTGGTGGAATATTCATGGCCTCACACTTCCTTTGCCTGCGAGCTCAAGAGTCACAACTAAGGTCTCATTTGCATTTGATGGTCTGGCTAAACGGTCCATTAGGGAGCTTCGCTGTGCACATCGGAGGCTCTGCGTGGCAATGTGGTGTGTGACGGCCACGTGATGTATTCCTACGCCGCTCTGCCAAGATGCCCTTGAAAAGTGCAAGAGAGCAAGTATGTGACATTTTCTCTGCTGTTTTTTTTCCAAGCATTGTTTTGTCTGAGGAGCAGCACTGTCATTATCACAGGAGCAAGTACTGGCCTTTCTGATGTCATCCAACCCGGAGAAACAAATGTCTGATTATATGTTCAGAATCAGCCCCATTACTGTGTAATCTATTACAATTCAAGAATACACACCACCGTATTTACCAATACTTACCTGCTCAGAGAGACCTAGAAGGAGGAGAGAGAGAAAACACCACTGCAGCGATGGATAACATAATTGTCAGTATGATTTATAATGATCTATAGTTCGGATCTCACTGAGGAAAGTGGAATTAAAACTCTCAAATTTTTCACCAGAACATAGAAGTAAAAGCTACTTTTACGTTTCTCTGGTCAAAATTTGTCACCCAAATTTAAAATATTAAAATATTAAAACTTTGAATACGTTTTGCTGAAGGTTGTGAATCTATTTTTTCAAACCTAATGACATTTTTATGTGTTTATACATGCAGGTGTGGGTAACTTTTGTTTAGAACATAAAATATTTATTATTATTATTCGACATATATGAATTCTCATGATATTAATGAACCTCTGTCACACACACACACACACACACACATCATTAAGTCATTGACAATTCCTGTTCCATCACTGATCCTGCATTCCTGCGGGCAGTGGGAGAGCAGGGAACAGTTTTCAAACACAAAAAGTGCCCACCAGTGTGTGAGCAACCAGCCAATCACAAAGTGGAATCTTACTTTTGGGGTCAGCGCTTCCCACTGGCTTTGTGAGCTGACAATTCATCGACAAGGTGAAAAGTTCACTCTGAGGTTAACGTGCGTGTCACGGGTCGTGTCTTTTCATTGAATCTCCCCTTTTTGTTGGTTGGAGATGAGCAAAACTTTGAATTTCAGTCACTTCCCTCTTCGGCGCTCTTGGAAGTCGTTGCATCCTGCTCACTGGAGCGGAACAGCATCGCGATTTTTGCACGCTGTCAACACGTTTTTCATTATTTGCCACATAATGACCAGATGAAGCTCCCAGGCCCTATTTCTGTTGCCGTGTGTCCTTCCTTTGTTAATAATGCAAATGGATGGTGAAACTTTAATTTTCATCTTGAATGCATTTGTACTAACCATCCGGTGTGTGTTTCCTCTCCGCGCACAGGCAGGTCGCTGTCACCGTATGCGTACGACGCGGAACTATTTATACACTTGATAGCTCTTGTGAATTACCATGAACAATGTGACAGTGGATCCCAGCATTAAACGCAGAGACTGAAACTCTAAGCTCAGCGAGGGCCGTGACATTTCAGATAACATTTAGACGCCCGACTAATTAATACGAGACAAACCCAATCCACTTAGCTCATTCTAATTCATTCCCAATTACTTCAAAAAAAATCGATGCTTTAAACACCTGGCTTCTTCTTTTGTTGCTTTGCCATGCAGCAACATCCGATGTGCACGTAGGCAGCGCAGCGACAAGATGAGCAGCGCTGTTGCCTCACAGAAAGAAGATCCCGGGTTCGAATCCGACTGAGCCCTTTTGTGTGCTGTGTCTCCTTCTACGGTCCGCAAACATTCAGGTTAGGTGAAGTGGAAAGCCCACATTGTTAGTGTGTTTGTGTCAGCCCTGTGATGGACTGGCGACCTGTCCTGGAGTGCCCTCACCTAATGACTGCTGGGATATCCTCCAGCTGCCAAAGACCCTGCGCCTGAAATTTTGATGAGTCATCTGTTTCTCCTGCACTGATGATCTGGAGTCAATCCAAATCCTTGAAATCTTTCAATTATTCCTTAACATAGCAGAGAGAGCGCTCTTCTCTTTTTCCAATGAGTTCCAAAGACTTTCACCGATCTCAATGATGAAAACAGCCATGTCTGTCCCACGATGGTCTGGATGTTACAACCACCACACTGTAGCTAAGATGAGTCACATTCGGTCACAATCTGTCTGGGAAAGTATGTCTCTGCTCATTTGGACTTGCCGGAGGTATGTGTGCTCCTCTTGGTGTATTAGACATGTTTTTGGCTGGAATCCTGCCCAGCTCCCAGACTTCATTCCCAGACTGCAGCTGTCCTGCAGGGCTCTGAGCTCTCCCTCTTATCATTTCTATAAGCCCTGGCTGCCGTTTGATGTTAAGTAATGCGATTTATTGAAGTTATGCCCCGATACTGTTGCTCACAGGATCTTATTCAGTTTAAAGCTCCACCAGATATCCTGCTGACGGACATGCTGAGCAGTCCAGGATCTATAAATGCAAACTCAGTGGTGTGGATTTTGTTTAGAGAAGGAGCTTCCTTGATATTTGAAACCTTTAACTTCAAAATGAGAAGTCCATTATTTGACAAATGGACTGACCTCTGCTTTCACAAAATGCTGCTGGACGGAATATAAAGAACAGCAGGGACGCTGTGACCTTTAAAAAGAAAACAAACAAAAAAAAAAACGTGGTGTGTGTGAATACAGGTCATATACCGTAGATGAATTCTAAACATTCTAACATTCAATCACCGTTATTTTCCACATTTAAAAACTAAGTTTGGGGCTCCTATATATGGATGTTATTTTGGTATAGATCTCAGTTCAGCGTGGAACTTCAATAACACCTGATTTATGATTGTTTATAAAGCCGCTATGGTGTTTTTCAGATTGATGCTGTTTGACTCTCGGGGAAAAACACGTTTGCATTAAAAATTGATTGTTTCCTCACACACTGGATCTTAATCAGTGCCTGCTGACAAACATGCAAACAAAAACCTCCCTTCCATTCTCATCTATCCTTCCATTTGTCAACATTCATCCAGGGCTAATCCAGCCCACATCTTTGTAGGAATATGGAATCTTCCCTGTAGTCTCCTACCAACACCACCGTACATAAGGAAAGATATGATGGTTTGGTTTATCATTTCAGATATTCAGTATCTTTGGAAGCGTTTGACATTTGAATAAACGTTATGTTCCTAGTTGCGGTAAAACCACCGTAGAGCAGGAAAGGCATCCTCTAACGTCTACTCTTATTTGGCGGGATGTATATTCCTTTGCTGCTGGCCAGACATGACTTGGAAATGTTCTCTTTTAGAAGATTCTGTTATGGACACCACTTGTGGGAAGCCTTCCTCTTCATCCCGTTGGAAAGTGTTGGATGACATTTATGACCTCTGGGCATGGACCCAGTAACCTTCAGAGGATTGATGCTGAGCAGCACACTGGGTGTCAGCAACACTGTGGCTGGAAAGTGTTGGTGAATAAATCACACTGAAATCATCACGGTTGCTCTTACAGTGTTGATGATGTGGATGATGATGATGTTGATGATGATGATGATGATGATAATGATGACAGTCATTAATGATGAAGGCGGTGCTGATGAGAATCCTTTACCCCCCCACCACCACCGGCACCCTTCTGAACTTCCACTCGGGGACTCTCGCCGCCGCCCCTCCCATTTCCCTGCGTTGCCCTGGTGACTGCCGGTTTACGTGATGACGTCGGATGTATATGAGCGCAGACGGCGGGATCTCTCTCCCTTTTACCGCCATCGGAGCGGAGTCTCTTTCCTTCCTGGGACCGCTTCACTGCGCAGCACCGCCTAACCCTGTCCAGCCTCCGGCCACTAAGCGAAGGTAAGGCTCGGCACTTGGAAACGGATTCGGTGTCAGCGCCCCGAAGCTGCGCGTCGTTTCCGAAGCTAAATTCGGATACGGCTGCTTTATAAACACAGACGGGGGGAAACGGGCTCTCCTTTGCTAATGCTAGTCAAGTCAGACGGCGGCAGCAGCCATTGAGCCTGGCCCCACCATGATGTGCGAGTAAAAACACTAAAGCAACAACTATAATGGAGCTCAATGTGATTTTTATTTATCCTTAAAATCACTGCAGTGGTTGACAAAAACAGCCAAGCGACCGACAATTCGGGTTTTTGTTGACACGTGCATTCTTTATTGTATTTTTGGACTTGACCTTATTTTTTAGGAATATGAATCTTATGGTGGTCATGAGTGAAATGAACCGGAGACTTAAGCTGGGAAACACCCGCCGGGTGATGTGGCTTCATGGCCGGCGTTAGCACCCAGTGAGAGCGTGTGAGGGGATGTGAGCCCCGGCAGCACTTCCTAACCGGCCCGTAGATCCATCCGAACACGGTTACCGTCGACGCTGCTGGTCCTCCCACTTGCTCAGCCCGAGCGGTGCGCATCAAGCTAGCAGCTCACAAGCTAGCAGGACTAGCCCAACACAGTGCGATGACAAGGGGGAGCAGGCCGGCTAAAGTTAGCCTGTTTACTAACCTGTGGCCGGCTTCTCTGTGGGGGAAGTGCCGGGGCTTTGTGCTTTGACGTAGGGGGATAAGCGTTTCAACAGGTTGGCTGGTTTGTGTGGCATAAATGTGCGTTCAGAGTTAGCGGGGACGAGTCCCTCCGGCTCTTTTTGTTAATCCGGTGATGGTTCGCTGTGCAACACGTGGTCGCTGGGCAGGATTGGGTCAAAATGTGGTGCCAGGGATCAAATGTCTCTTTGGTTAGTCTGTGCAAGCAAGTGGTCAAAATGGCAAATAAACTAAGCATAGGAGCACGATAACTATTAAAATTTTTGTTTATTGGTTATTATCCTTGCGTTGTGTGACAGGCATGACACACCACTAGGAATAATAATGGTTAATAATTAATTGCATCCGGGAGTTCTTATCCAACAGAATTATTAATGATCATGGCTTTGTTGGCACAATATTGATTTTTATTGACTATCAGTGATTCCTTCATCAAGCCGTTTATGATGGCAACGTTACATGTGGTGGTTTAATGCTGTGTGTCATTCCATACAGGAGGGAGGCAGATTGTTAGAAACCTCTCAGTGGAACCAGTGTAATCAAGACTGATGCTTCATTGTCAGATATTATATGCTTCAAAACAGGAGGGTGGGTTTCTGTCAGTACACTAGTACCAAAATAACTGCTAACTCATAATATATTAAATGTGTATGTGCAGGAATGGAGGTTTACAGTAACACTCACATTAGATTAATGAAGCCCTCCATACAGGGATCTTTCAGTCGTTTGCACGTAGATATTCCAGCAATTTATGCAATGTCACACAGCATAGTTCCACTCGTAACTCCTCATGGGCATTTGCTTCATGCATCATGGATTGGATGCAGCAGCTTGTTCTTCCAGTTGTGCATTTTGTCCAGATTGCAGTAGGTTCATGTTTCTGTTCTTTTGTCTATTTTTGTTCACAGACAGAAAAGTAACTATTGACCCGAACTTGAAATGTACGATCATCACATTATGTAACAGTCCCCCCTGCCCCAAAGTTTTGTGTTGCAGATGAGAGCATTTTACACTATTTTGCCACAGATAATTAAGGCATCCCCACAGTACAATATGGCTGCAAGCAAGGGTGTCATCTCATCTGATTTCAATAGAATTTAACAGTTCTTGGTGAGTTTCCTCTTGTTTTATCTATTAATCTATCACTTCTCAGCCCTGGATTTTAGATTTAGCTGGGCTGTATTAATTGTAGCAATCTAATAAGGGACTGATTTACCCATAGGCTGATAGGTGAATGCAATTATCTACTTGACAGGATAGAATGCCAGCAGGGCATTGCCATTCAGATACCAGGATTAAAAGGAATTATTGTAGACGGTCCCCAGACAAAGTACCTCTGATACTTTCGTTTCATGTCAGGTTCGGAAACAGTTTTCCACCAGGACGTGCAGAGAGAACATCTTATTTTGTGAGATAAGTCAGGAAGATTTTAATATGTATATGTCAATTTTCATATATTGAAGCATCCATTAACTACCGCCACAAATCTAAGGCATACTAATATAATTAAGCACTGCTGCCTATGGTTCACTGTATTAATAATAATATTTGCCTGAAATAGATGAAAATGATGCAAGTAGTTGTCTACTAGCTTGATAGGCTGATTCAATATAACTGGAGTGGCTTTGTACTGCAGCAAAAGGAAATGATGTGTTAATAAAACTTACACATGCTTTCCATGCAGATCTTACACAGCGATCTGGCCCTATACCACAAAACATACTGAACATTATTTATCCGTGTATAAAAAAGTGCTTTTCTGTTAAAGGTAAATGCAGGTTATCGGCTATTTTCTCTGTAATAGTTTAATAGAAAGGTTGGGTCCATCCTGTTTTGACAAAGCAGGTAAAACACTGAGAGTTCCATAAGGTCATCCTAGAGCTGCCACTATCATCCACAGTATTTCAGGATGTCAGTAGCATAGTTTGAAAGTATAAAATGGGGTGCTGGGACACCAGAATGATCGGGCTTTTGCTAATTTTTCAGCAATTTCATTGGTCGAGCATGCAGTTCTGCAGATGGAATTCCACAAATGACAAAATGGTTCTGGGTTCTGGATTTTTCTCTTACTGCAGGTTCTGCCCTGGTATGCAGGCCTCCATTGTGATGCTCTAAATATTTTTTTATAACTTTTTTTAAGTAGATGTCCAAAAAAAGTAACCATGTTTCCTGTAGCAGGTTGCTTGCTCCCACAGATTTACTCCATTCAGGGGTAGGTTATTGTCAGAGTATTACTGATCTGCTTCTGCACCCAGTGTTATACTTGACAGGTTCCTCCCGAGCCTGTAATCCACTACCCCAAGGCATAGGACTTGAATTATAGCACCTTAATGAGTGAGTTTTGACAGTGTTTCTGCTTTCTGTTGCCTGTTCTCCTGTACCCCTGGCTGCCTCCCTGAAAATACTGGTACTATGAGCCATCTCGCCCATGTCAAGTTGGTTTTGAGATCCAGCCTCATTGAGTGACAATGAGGGTGGATCGACTCAGGCACAATTAAGGATTTTTTTTGATTATGCACGGTTTGTTTTTGACCAAATCTCAAGGCATTCTTTTAGAAAAGTTCACTCTGTACATTGAAATCCGTACTTCAAGTCATGTGTTACTGAGAACAAACAAGCTAAGAATAGGCACATTAAACATAATTTAGGCAGTTTGATAAAGGTGTCGGTGAGTTCCTTGCTTAATTTTTTCAATGTACTTTTTTCCCCCATATACAAAATGTATTTAAAAGCATGTGTGTCCCTGGCATGCTAAAATTCCCAAAGCACAGTCTCAGGACAAGAATCTTGACGATTATCGTGCAGTGATGCTGATAGCTGGTGTTTTAAGATGAAGGGATTCTGCTGTGCTTGCTCTACTGTTCAAATGCAGGCCGTCAGTAAAACCGTTGTTGTGCATAGGGTTCCCTTGTATATGCATTTTTTATGCATTTCCTCTTGGTTGTGGGTAGTGCACACACAGCTGTTGTTTTGGAGGAGTAGGATTACTTGTTTATGTTTCCCATCAAACTCTTAGGGTGGAGAGTCTTTTTGGAGGTTTTTTCTGCACAGGGGCGCAATAAAGTCATGCAAAGCATGTGTCAGGGATTTCCTGTCTCAGAATTGACGATTTTCACCCTTGTCACAAGAGACTACCATGGTAGACGGGTCTGTTTAGTCCATAGTTGGCTCCAACATTTATGGCTTGTAGGCTTATTTCATTTTATTCTGTGACTTTGTTCGTTGTGGTTCTCCAAGTGTTGCGATGAGTGTTTTGCTGATTAAAAAACCCCCAATCCTTTCCTTAAAAAAAATGTACAAATTGACATCCATGGCTCTGTAGCACATAATTCTTCTGAAACTAACATTAGCCTATCAGGATGACTCGACAAGACATCACTGACTTCACATCGGATCAAACATGGCCATCTTGGATTTGTTTAGATCTTTGTGTTTTAGTTGGTTGTAGCATTTGACAACAGAGACTTAATGGTATCAAGATCTTTATAAATTAAATGTTCACTAAGTACTCCAAACAAAATTCTGCCACTGAATTGCTGTTTATTATACAGTGCTAACAAACAACATGCTATATTGCTTGAATTGGGTTAGAGTGAGCACCAGAATTATTTGCTAATGCTGTTTGACCCAGATCTGATGAAAGTGAATTAGTTTACAGCATGCCAACATCTAAGTTGTCTCTTTTCATCCTTTCAGCAACACTTGAGACGCAGTAAAGATGGAAAACATTGACAAGTAAGTACGTCTCCTATGCTCTGTTAGCCACATACTAGCACCTATGCCACTTATCATTTGTCCGTTTTAGCACAAACGCGGCTGTTTCTGGCTCATTAACACACCGACTGGATCTTTTTTGTGTGCCGACATCCCATTTAGCTGACGTTTTTATCCACTGTAACTTGCCAAGAGTGAGTGAATGTATGGGTTTAGTGTCTTGCTCAAGGACCCTTTTGAAGGCAGTCACTGCTGCTGATGGACACAGTGGCTGCCATTGGTAATTGAACCTTTGACACTGTCGTAATAGGATTGACTGTCGAGGCACAATGAGTGGGCATTTTTCATGTTTCCCCAGGCGTCCAATGCTGACAGGATTGTTGACATGTAGCACCTGTCATTCTAGGCAGACAGTAAAGATGAGCGGTGTGTACAATCTGCCACTAATTACCGTTAAAATGAAGAGGGCTGTCAACACACCAGCTTTAAAGTTTGACCCTGCAGCCTTTCCCTCAGTCGAACAGCTGTTTACACTGCCTGACTAGTAAGGTGCTGTCCAGTGTCTCACACACACGTCTTAACATGTGACCGATGGACCTTGACGTCGGTCAACCAGTAGTGACACTACAGGGTGGAGGTGTCAACAATCCATCTCACATGCACACTCACTCCGTTATCTGCTGTTGGATTTTATTGATTTGAGCTCTCCATTTAAAAATGTCATGCTCTGCATTTTAAAAAAGGGTATCATGTTCCACTGTATGGAATGGCATCATGGGTAAGAAGCAGGGCTTGGCCATATGGCCTAAAAATAAAATCTAATTTTTATTTTTTTTTCACACCGAACCTGATTTACGATTTTAATCTTTTTATTTTCTTTCCCTTTTTAAGAACAAACTAGAAATGACTCCAAACAAGTTTCACTAAATGCACATATGCAAACTAAATTTAAATTAAAGGTAAACTGAATTTCCCAGTGTAGTCTGCCATCTTTAAAAGTGCACAGTGTAGTTTCAGGGGAGTGGGAGTTATTTACATTTGCAAATGACAGTTTTCATCATGTGGATAAACTCAGGCTTTTCCCCTGGATATATGGGCACCATATCTTTAGCCATATACAGCACTGTTGCTGCATCAGTAACAGCTTTCCACCGGGTCGCTTTCTTGTCATACGGGACACCATGGGAAAATGATTCCGCTAATGTAGGCTGCTATTTTAGCGGGTGTTTGTGGGCTGACACGGTCTTGTGCATCTCAGAGTCGGACACATTTCTCCCACTCGGCTGCATGCCTCTGTTTGAGATGTTGAAATAAATTAGTTGTGCCGCTGCCTTACGATGCAACAGCCTTTAAACAAACTTTGCAGTAGACTGTGGTTTGTTCGAGATCTGACTCTGCAAAACTGAACCAGTTCGAAATGACTGATGAGACTGTTTTTTGTGAACATACTTAACGCTTGCGGTGATGTTGTCGCGTGTCTCTGTAGCATCTGTCCGTCTCTCAGCGCGGGGGGAGGTCGCAGCCCACTAAGAACGATAGAGCCCCAAAGGCAGCGGTGGAGGAAGTTAAAATTTTTATAATATCGTCCAAAATCACAAATTCAAATTAATCGATTTATTGCCCAGCCCTTTAAGAATTGTTCTCTGTTCAAGAGTGTTGAGTATAATTCAGTCTTGGAAAACAACTTGGAGCGTTTAAAGTAAAGTCTCACTAGCAGATGAGGCTGATCATAATGAGAAGCTTCTGGGTGGGAATCTGTCATCTTTTCCTAATCAAAAGGATTTTCAGCAATATTTGGTAGCCTGCCGAAGAGCCTGTTTGGGTGGCCAAACTCACTGGCACCCATAGCCTGAATATGCCAGAAGCTGTTTGGTGGCTGGTGGTAATTCGCAGCCCCTATAAACGGAGTCTGAGGCATCTGTGTTTTGGCTGACCTTCCCCTTCTGCTTTCCTTCCCCTCTGTGGCTCCCTGAGTAGCAAAGACCAAGCTGAGATGGACCCGGCAGATATGGAGGATGTGGAGGAAGTGGAAGAGGAGGAGACGGGAGAAGACGAAAACAGCAAAGGTAGGCTTCTGCAAAAAGGACGGTACGGATAACTGCCGGTTTTAATGCCGGGATTGTAATTATGAATAATGAAATGCATCGCAAGTGCTTAATTGGACTTATCCATCTATTATCTTTACCATGCCACGGTCACGGATGGCCAGTTGGCAAAGTATTGCAAATTATGCGACACTGTCGGTCTTGTATCACAATACAAGCCTGGACTATTTGACTTTGCCTCTTTTCAGTGCCCAAATTTGAGCTGGAAGGCAGTAATCAGTTTTATTTTAGGACGTGTAAGCTGTTTATGTGCTGTTTGACACTCAATAAATGATTCAGATAGTTTCTCATGTATTAGTTTGCTTCCAGTGCATTGTGACTGGATTAGATGGCTGTTTGGCCTTGTCTATTTTTAGCAAGCATGAAAAGGATTTTAAAAGCCAGACTTGAAGGAGCACTCAGTCCCGCTGCGTAGGACTGATCTGTCATAGCGACCAGGCTCTTAGGAAAGCTTTGCGTGTGGCATGGACGCAGAGTGAGGATTATAAATGCATGACTAATAAACACACAGCTCGCTAATACTGACATACAGTACATGCAGCGTAAACTCTTGTTGGGGCTCTTTGGACATTTCACATCTTGCACATTCACACATCACAGATGCTGTGGGACACGAGTCGCAGGCAAACAGAGCGATCCACAAATCACAGCTGAGGAGAACTTGTGAGTTTAATCAGTGTTTCAAAACAAACGGGGAAACCAAGCACGCTGCATCGTTGGAAGGGGTTCAAGTTTTCATTAATTAACATGGCTTCTGCACTGTATGTGGGAATAAGACCTACCTAAATAGAGTATGTGTGTGTGTAATGAAAAGTGTGTCTTATATAAAGGCACAGCTAGTTATAGCTGCAGCACTTACCACAGAGGTGCTGACTATTAGAAATATTGCATCTTTAAGATGTATGCAAGACCATTCAGGTAAGAAGTGTTTGCTCTTCAAGGAAAGCAAAGGTGAAGGAATATTGAAATATGTCAAAGGCAAAGATTAGAGTGGTTTCCATGTTTTGGACTTCAAAAAGAGACATGCCCCTGTGGAGGATTTCTTATGTTTCTTTCCATCAAAGTAACATTGTGCATGAAGGCTCCCACAAAACACTTGGCACTGGGTGCCATGGAAATGTGTTCCGAGGAATATTCCAAGGATCTGTCAACGGTGAAAAGTGACTTCCAGTCCTTTTTTAAATCTGCTTACATGTCAACGGCAATCTCCCCCAGCTTTGATAGGTACAGGCAATATGTCACCTTTAGATTGTACTGGCTGTCACCTGTCTGATGGCACGACAGGAGTGCTTTCTCCATTACAGACTGCCATGTCTGTCTGTGCACCATGCATACACACGGTGAGCTGACGTGACTTCATCATTTAGCCTAAAAGCAAGCAACAGGCCAGAGCTGACACGTTCTTGAGGTCACAAAATGAAGGGGGCAGCTTTGTTTGAGTGGGCAGTGGAGCAGAGTAAATTTTTTTTGGGATCCTCCTATGCTTCTACTTTAAGATATCAACAAGCAGTCTGTTCCTCAATACTTGAAGCACATTTTCATCTCACTTTTTTGTTTTTTATCATTTGTTCTATGAAGATGTTCCCTCCAACACTTCTCATGTTTGCTTTCCTGTGAGATAAAAAAGGACCCTCTGTGGGCACATTCACACCCAAACCTTGGAGCTAAAGGAATTGCTTTACCTGTTCCTATCAGCGAGAGCTGTTTGTTGCTCTAATCACATTAGCTTTGTCACACAGGACTTCAACCTCAAGGCAGCATTTACGTGTCTCCAACACGTGAACTTAATTGGATGTGAAATGGTAGACATAGTTTATACAAATGAAAAGATTTTTCACACATCTGACACCACACCTGGTTACTAATGCCCCAAATGCTTTATTCACCGATCATAATCTCTACTTCTAGACCGGATGGGTGTAGTTTTGTACAAAATATTGACTATTTACCACTTGGTGTAACCTTGTAAATGTGGTCGTCGTCACCTCCCTAACAGGAACTGTTTTTTTTCTTTTCTTTTTGATGTTATTAATGCTCCTGTCTCATTCCATATACAACTTGCTATAACTATAGTTTGGTCCGCTTGAGCAATGAACAGACACGCCTCAGTTTGTGCCTGCCTCCCATTTTTTCTTCGACCTGTATTCAATAATGCCACCTCTCAGGAGCCATATGAATTGTAAAAAACACCTGCAGGGCAGCAATCACCACTTTTTCAGGACGCAAGCTGGAGAGGGTTTTTATCTCCGTGTGATCACAGAAGGTGTGGTAACTGGAAAACCAGTTGCAGGAGAAAGTGGCCTGATTACAGAATGTTGTTGCTACTCTGCTCACATAGGCTGTAAAACACAGCGCTCAAATAAAGTAGGAAGCACAAAGTCATAATACTGAGGAGAAATTCTAAGCTATTATGCTACAGGCTTTATTAAAAATGTTTTTTTTTGTGCAGTGAACCACTCATGGCCTGCAAATCAATTCTGTCAGAGTGAAACTTATTTTAACACCACCGCCTACTCCACTGTTATGAAAATATCAGTAAGAACCTTTTAACCTTTAAACCTTTTATGCTCCTGGAAGTTTGATGTTTTTAAGCGTGCGGTTGTTAACTACCGTTTCCTTCTAACGGGGTTCAGCTAATAGTAGTAGTAATTTGCTTTCCTATTGTGTGTGTGTGTGTGTGTGTCCAGCTCGTCAGCTGACCGTGCAGATGATGCAGAATCCACAGATCCTGGCTGCCCTGCAGGAGAGGCTTGATGGTCTGAATGGTTCACCGTCAGGGTACATGGAGAGGTGAGACAAAATTTTTGCCATGGCTATTGGCGATTGTTTCAACCTCAATTTCTGTGCTGTTTTAATATTCAAACTATATTCAACATGCAGAGATTTGAAGACATGAGCATACTTAGATGTACTTTGTTTACTGTAGGAGGAGCAAGCAGGGCCTATTGAATGTAATTCATCACACATTTGTAAATGCAAGTCACCTGAATCAGGCTTGATGAAAAATAAGAAAATACCTTTTCAGTAAATGTCTGACATTTAAAGAGTAGGTAGATAATAAATAAAACTATTTCTATAAACTGTTTTTTAATATAAAGTATATATGTATATATCATCCTAATGAATAAGATCCTGCACGTCTGTATTTTGCAGTGGCAGACGACATGACTTGTGAGCAGCATTCAGTAGCAGCAAAGCAGTATTCAGATTAGGTTCACCAATGAAAACTGATGCGGTTTGGATGAGATCTTACCAGAATATATCTCTGTAAATACTCTGTCATCAGAGAGTTTCTAGAAGTGCCAAGTGTGAAGGGCACAGGAAGTGGTGCCTCCAAGTTCGTAATGACAGGAGCCTTGTGGCCTAGTAAGAGGATGAAATTAATGTTGTCCTCTAATGTGTGACTTCAGAATAAAAGGATAAAGTTGCTGGTTGTGCTTAAAAAATGCTGTGTAAATGTAGCTGCATGTCTTAGCTTGAAGGGCTAACCCACTACTCTCCAAAACTGTCTGTAAGTGGCTCAGCTATTTGGCACTGGTCAACAAACTTGATATCTTCCTATGCCAGGACAGTGCATAGGTTTTAATTCAGTGTACTGAAGCTTGATTCTTTGCAATTACTTTGCATTAAAGCTCTAAATGCCTCCCATTGCACTTGGGACACATGAAGTGGTCTCCTCTCAATAAAACTGCACCAACAAGACATAATTTCTTCTCTAAATGAAACAAATCTTAATAAAACCTGTTCCTGGCATACTTTCCGTTGGTTTGAAAGCGACTGCTTGGATGGTGGTCCAAAGTTATTGAATCTGCTCTGCAGTGTGGCGTTGAACTTGAAAGCTTTCAGCAGATTAAGTTCTCAGTCTCTGTAGGAAGCATTTTCACCCCAGTAACCACGCATTCTGCTGTATGTATAATTATGTATATATTGCAGTATGGATGCTTAAAGCCATTGTTTTTTTCTGTGGTAATGTCCTTCTATTTATTATAGACTACTAGGCACTCTTTGCCATTTAAGGACAATCATTACTGCACTTCTGGCATATTACTGCACTTGATTATCTGGAGTGGACGAGCCGAGTGAAATAAATTCTCCATTGTTCTACATTCTTAACTTGATCACTTGGCACATACAAATGCTGTCAAATTTTGTAATACTGAAAATGTCTTTATCTAGAGGCTATGGTTTTTGGTTAGAAATGCAGAGATCTTTTTATGGATTGATGATCTTACACCTTCTGTTCATCCCACAGTTTACCAAAGGTTGTAAAGAGACGTGTAAATGCCCTCAAGAACCTCCAGGTCAAATGTGCTCACATTGAGGCCAGGTTCTACGAAGAAGTACATGAACTGGAGAGAAAGTACGCCGCCCTCTACCAGCCACTCTTCGACAAAGTACGTAATTTATACAACATGTCAAGAAACTTTCGCTGCTGCTGCAGTCGTTGTGGTATGCAGATTGTGATTCAGGCTGGATTGTTGCTAAATTGCATAGCTGACCCTGTACTCAGTTTAGATTGTAGAGAACATTATCATACAGCTCCCCTTTCACGTATTAGAGCATTGTTTGGGTCTGTATCTTAAGATCTTCCAGATAGAAGATGAACTTGATGGACAGTTATGATTCCAAACCCTTGAAAGACCTTCCCCAAAACTTTGTAGGTCAAAAACCTTCCCCAAAACATTATAAGGTCAAAAACTGAAATTGTCAAAGCCAGCTGTTAGTTATCTGTTAAGTAGACCTTTTAACTTGATGCATTTTTATTTTGTTCATCTCATTTTAATAACCCCTATCATTGCATCGTCCTCCTGCCTAGGCTTGGTCTGCTTAAGAAAGTAAGGGATTGGCTTTGGAGGCTAAATGTTTTGTTTTGTTCCAAACTGAAATGCCAATGTAATCGACATGCTCCAACATGTAGGACACCTGATCTGCTAGTTGAATGAGTTACTTTGCTATAAGTTGTGCAGAAACCATGAAGCAGGCAAGCCATTGACATTTCCCAGACTCTGCAGCAACTCTGAGCTCAAGGTTGACCTTGCACCCAACTCATCTCGATCAGATTTGAGACGAGTCGAGTTACCTGGGAAGACTTGTTTACAATCATCAGTCCTCTTGTTTCCTGGGTCACTGACCCAGGCCTAAAGGAGATTGGTTTGCATGTAAACAGCTGTTTACCCAATATAAGTGTTACATTATGTTGACAGTAGAATACAAACATTGGCGTTTCCACTCACACAATTCAGAAACTTTCAAAGATACGGAAATATTCTTTGAACTGACTCATGCAGAGATTTCCTTATGCCGATGGGTCAACTTACAATCTGATCTGAGTTACATGCTTTTCGTCTTTGAAATATATTTCTTTGATCAAAGTTGTACGTACATGGAAATCATACTTTTATTGTTGCATTATTTTCTTGTATTTTAATATCAGATAGTCCACCGAATAAAGAAATAATGAATAATGCATGTAATACTTGTTTGTCACAACGCTAAGCTTGAACTTGACTCTTGTTGCTCTTGACAGAGAAGTGAGATTGTGAAAGCAGCCTATGAGCCCACAGATGAAGAGTGTGAATGGAAGACAGAGGAGGAGGAAGAGCTGACAGTAAGTAAGCAGGTACAGGTGACAGATACACCTGCATGCCTCCTGTCTGACTTGTAAGACACACGATGTTTTCTTTTGCTGTTCACATTTAATGCATGTAGTTTAGTTTGTCCCGATCATCCTTTGAATAAGCTTGAATTCCTGAAATGATATTTTCAATCACTAGCATGGGTTTTTATGTATCTGTAATAACACAGCAGCACTGCTCTGATCTACCGCAGCATGTCTATGATGACAATTTAACAGCTATTTTATGTCACGGCTTTTGAATGGAGTCAAATCTCCTCCATACTCGTATATTCTTCAGTGCCGTGTGCCATCTTTGTGTGGGTGGCGAAGGCTCTCATCTTGCATATGGTGCAATATATTCATTTTTAGTAGGTGCAGTTTTTAAGAGGAAATGCTCTCTTTACTCAGGAGGAGATGAAAGAGAAGGCGAAGTTGGAGGAAGAGAAGAAGGATGAGGAGAAGGAAGACCCCAAAGGAATCCCAGAATTCTGGTTAACGGTTTTCAAAAACGTGGACCTGCTCAGTGACATGCTGCAGGTAGGCTCATCCTGCCAGCTGGTGGCAAATGGCTCACACCAATCAGTGGCAACTTCCAGCACAGACACATCAGACTTTGCTTCCACCTGCTGGCCAAATGATTTATCCAGTACTGTTTATTAGTTCCTCATGCCTGCAGAAAGTGTTGGACACAAACAAACCATAATACATACAAGTAACATGTTGGCCCCTACATACAGCAAGGGACTCCAGTGGCTCTGATGTGGTGTAGGGGCACATTGTTGACATGGATGGGGTCAATTTGTCTCCTCAGAGGGAGCCCTCACTGCAATGCAATGCCAAGTTACAAAGCATGACATTGCCCACATCTATTGGGCCTAGGGGATTGCTGAATAAGCACTCTTCCAACACAGTCATCGAAGCGCAACTGAAGTATGATGTTCTGGTGGTCCAACACCTCACCCTAATACTTAAAAGAACTGCTTCATGTGGTAACCTTGGCAACAGCATAAAGTGATGTACTGATATGAAGGAAAATCTTTGCATTCAGTGATCTAATGCTGCCTTTTTTCCTCTACCCACTCAGGAACACGATGAACCCATCCTCAAACATTTACAAGATATCAAAGTGATATTTTCAGATCCAGGGCAGCCCATGGTGAGTTCGCCAGTCGCTCAGTGTGAGGCTGAAAATCAGTGAACTTTGACTTTTTTTGTGCGTAATCTAACGGTGATCTCATTTCGTCTTCTCCCAGAGCTTCACATTAGAGTTCCACTTTGAAGCCAATGAATTCTTCACAAACACAGTGTTGACAAAGACCTACAAGATGAGGTCGGAGCCAGATGAGAGCGACCCCTTCTCCTTTGATGGGCCAGAGATCATGTGCTGCACAGGGTGAGGACGTTTTTCTGCAATTCTGTCCTATCAAACACAAATGCAGTTCTGAGTAACTGAAAGAGAGATGGGGCTGGGAAAAGAGAGCACAATAGCTGAAGCTATGTATCTTCTTCTGGGCTTCTTTCTAAAATTGTTGCAGAAGGTCATAAACAATTTGTTTGCAATAGTGCAGCCCATGAATGGTTGGGTTCTTGACATGGGCTTCATTTCAATGGGTATTATCTTACTGCAGGGATATTTTGGAATGAGACGTTAAGCAGACTTAATAGACTTAATAAGACTTAATTGACTGAAATGTAAAATATGCCCCAATTGCAAGATTAGTAATCACAATATCCTCTCTTAATTCTGTAAGATGGATTTGGAGATATACATATGCATCATTCACATTATAAACAATAGACTACAGAACAGTAAACGTACTTCTATCCTGTGACATCACATAGCTCTGAACATAACCTATATGTTTTATCTACTTTGTTCTCTCACACTAGGTTGTATCACAGTCTAGATTCCTAAAATAAATCCATATAATTTCTCAGTATTGACTATTAAACCTCTAAAACCACAACCTGCTTTTTTAACTTCTATTTTTTGACAGTTGCACGATTGACTGGACAAAGGGCAAGAACGTCACATTGAAAACAATCAAGAAGAAACAGAAGCACAAAGGCCGCGGCACAGTCAGGACGGTCACCAAAACGATCCCCAATGACTCCTTCTTTAACTTTTTCACCCCACCAGAAGGTAAAAGTACACACCACTTCAGCTTATTGTTGCTCTGTTAAACTTATCAGTTGAATCTTAGTATACATGTTAAATGCATAAAATATAAATTTCATTCATTCTCTTATTCTTTACAGTTCCAGAAAATGGAGAGTTGGTAAGTGACTGTTTTCTATGCACGCCATTTATGCATTTCCTATTCATCTGTTTGTACTTGGCTGAAATGCTCCGAGGCAGTGCAGTAAATTTTAAAAGATCACGCATACATGTACAAAGCTGAACTTGGACACCAGAAGTTCTGTAGTTTCTGAATAGAACTGTAAACTCAAAGCTCCTGGCTGGTATCTGATGTGTCTGGTCTCTCAGAATTGAGAACACGGGTGTATGGCATCAAAATCTGATTCTATGTGTGTATTTATCTGGGATGAACCCACCACTAATCAGTTAAAAACACCTGAATCATGTGAATTGGAGCAGTAAACAAATATATGCAGTGTAGTGTGGGCCATGAGATCTGACAACTGACCATCATGGATTACTTTACTTTGGAATCTTGAGGCGACTGAATTGATTATGTTATGATTACGTTAATGCAGGATAGATGGGGAAAATCAATCTATATTATGTGGCCTAATTTGATACATAGACTCTGAAAGTTGTATGGAACCATTGAGGTTAGAAACAGAACAAGAATTGCAGAGTTAAACTCTTCCTTGGACTCTTTCCCCTCAGGATGAGGATTCGGAAGCCATCCTGGCTGCTGACTTTGAAATTGGCCACTTCATCCGTGAACGCATCGTTCCCCGGGCTGTGCTGTACTTCACAGGAGAAGCCATCGAGGACGACGACGATGATGTGAGTGGAAGTGTCTCTTGGTTGAACTTCCATTTTACACTAACAATCTCAATCTGAACACCTTACCGTGTTAACTGTCTAATCTAAATGTTATGTCTGGCTGTTTGCAGTACGATGAAGAGGGGGAAGAGGCAGACGATGAGGTAAGACTATTAAAGTGCAAACTTCATCAGAAATTTAATGTTGGTGTGGTGCAAGATGAGGGTGTCGCTGAGGAAAGCCCGTAACTTAAATCCTACTGTGGTTCAGGAAGGGGAAGAAGAAGCTGATGAGGAGAATGACCCTGACTATGATCCCAAGGTGAGATCACACACACCACACACACTTCACCTTGCTCTCTGAAGAATCTCTGGTGTCCTATTAAGAAGTTCTTACTCAGCAGTTCTCAGCCTCGTAGGTGCTCAGTGTCCTTTCCAAAAAGTAAAGCCCTGCTTATACGGTCTATTTATGGAGCAAAGTTTTACAGTGCATGTTGTCTGAATGACTAATTTACCTGTGACTGATGAATATTTTGTAAAATGACCATATTCGCATGCATATATTTATAGAGGACTTCATCTAATGACCCCTCTGGGGGTCCAGAGCTGCTGGCTAAGAACCACTGTGCTGAATGATGTAATCATATTTCAACATACAGAATACATACTGTCAAATGCATCTCATTGTACACCAGCTTTTGGTTTCCTTCAGCTTTAATTTTTGTCTCGATCTTGACCTTGCTTCCAGGATAAGGCAGAGAAATCACTACTCGTACTTGATTTTGTTTTTTGGTTTTGATTGTTCTGCATCCCCACCGATACGCAACCCCTTCTAGAGCCTGTATTTACACCTTAACTCATGTGATTCAGTTACTGTCTGAACAGACTGCTGCATGTGTTACTAAACAACATCCTTAACCTCAAAGGGCAATATGATGCCAAATGGAAAAATGAGGAAATCAGTCAGGGCTCATGCACGTACAAATGTAATCGTTGATGTTGCTTTAAGTTGAAACCTGTGGATAAATAAAACAAGCGCGGACACACACACATTGACTTGCAAAGCTGCGACTGATGCTTTTGGAGTCTGTTGAGACAAATCATAGGTTGCCCCCGTATGCTCTGTTTAGTCATCGTTTTTCAGCTACATTGCCTCCATCAGACAGGTAATGTAGCAGAAATTATTTGCGAATAAACAAAGCATACAGAAGAAAAGTTGGTCTGCCTGGTATTAAATTCAAGTATTGAATAACATAGTAGAAGCCTTAAAAACCTTGTTTAAAAACCAGCAGCCTGCTTTCAGATGTATTTCCACTGCTGAATGCATTGGTTATTACACTGTATTAGATTTTATTGTTGATTAATCGACCCTACTGCCTTCAATGAAAAGCTCACTGGACACATCTTACCAGATTGGACAAATATAAGGACAAATTTAAAAGATGGTTCCGTCGTCTTTTTTGGTTCTGAACGCAAGGGACCCACTACAGCATTTCTCAAATTTAACCAAATGTTGAAGCGACCCCTCACATGTCAGTTTTTGAACAGAATGCTCTTGAATGGTTTGTCCACAACAGCAACACAGACTAAACAGGTTTAAAAATCTCTTGTGATCAAGAGTAAACATATATGACAAACAGGCAAGTTTAACTTTAAGATCTGCAGTATCTAGGCTGTCCCTGACAGTTCAACTGCTGCAGTTTTCTTCAATTAGCCTTTCCGTTGTCACATTGGTATCGTGTGTCTTAGGGATCCCCCCTGAATTCCATGATGTCAGGCTGGATTGGCTTGTCAATGGTGAATGTCTGATGTTTACCATTTGTAATCAGTGTGGCCATGACTGGCTTCTGAGCAGATGGTGAAAGTAAAAACGATTTTTTTAAGACTCACACCACAGAAAATCTGCTAGGAAAATATCTGGAGGCATGAAAACCATCTCAACATGGCTAACGATAGTCCAGTTGAGCTTTTCAGCTTTCCAGTTTTGGCTCCAGCTGTGATAAAAGGAGCACGGTCTCTGCTTCCTCTTTGCTGTACCGAGCAGTCTTTGACATTCTGTATTCTGCAAGTTTTGCTTTTTGTTTTCGCCTATTCATGAATGTTTCTTCATCTCAAGTCACTTTGGCATCCTTTGTCAGCTCCTCTTTAAATTTTTCCTCACTAGGTTTAAGTGGTGACAGTAGAAAAATAACCCTATCCTGGTAGGTACAGCTTGTGACTTGTCACACCCCACCCACCACCCTCACTTTTGGTTTCTGCCCTTCTTACTGCTCTCATTCTCCCTTTTCCATTTCCATTCCTCTTTGGCACCCCTCCACGCGAGCACCCCCCTCCCCCCCGCTGCCGTGTTGCACTCTTCTGATTTACTAACCTAGTGGTTTGATTTTGGTTTTCTGAAATTTAACCCATAGCGAGCTCTGCATTTGCACTGTATCTTTTCTGTATGTTGAAGCTACTCCAACCTTCCCTGTTTGTTTTCATCATCATCTTGACCTTGTCCTGTCTGCAAATGCAGGCTTGTTTTGAGTTTCAGGAAGAGGTTCTGTCTGCTCTAAATGTTGAGTCCTGTGCTTTTTATTGGCCGTTTCTATTCAAGGCCCATTTAAACATCATCGGTCCATTTGTTCATGATTGTTACCCTCCTTTCTGTTCACATTTGATCTATGAAATACACATTATGTTGCTGTTTTCCGTGCATGTGTTAATTGCCTCAGATCAACAGTTGTCAGTCCTGGTCCTTGTTTACCCCAACACTGTTTATTTTCCATCTCTGCCTGCTCCAATCTTATTCCGTTGCATAAATCAGGTGTGTTTGAAGAACTGGCAGCCATCAGCTGTTGATTCATTGAACACACTCTTTTTAAATTGATTTGCTGAGGGTAGAGTAAGGACCAGGATGGAGAACACTACCTTAAATAAATGTTTGAACCAAGGCCCAGCCAGACGACCAAAATATGAGTGAAGCTGTAACTTTATCAGGAATAAGCGCAAAATGCTAGTCTTTCAATCATTAACGTTTTAGTCTGACACAAAACTGCTCTGCTTTTCCTGATTGCAAGCATCTCAGCACTTGTGTATGATGTGAAATAACTTCAACCACTCAAAAATATGGTTGCAGTGTTTGGCCTACAAATTTAAAAAAGCCAGATGTGCATATTTAAAGCTTTTCACAGTTCACCAAAGACCAGACAAAACTGATAAAATCCTCCAAAACTAAACTGTACAGTCAGCAACCAGGACAGCTGTAGTTTGTCATATTTTCTGAAAGCATGAGTCTGTTGGACAGCACACATAAAGTATGGAACTTTACTGTATACCAGTATACTTCAAAAAAAGAAAGATGAAATGAATCAGAACAGACCCTTGAGCTCAAGTTGAAGTTCTCACTGTCCTGCAACTTGTATGGGGCGGGGGTGGGGTGGTGTTATCTATGAGATTCTCTTGTCTTTGCAATACTCACTGCAGGAAGTACATGGGTATGTTTTGGCTCTTTTTCTTTTGAATCACATTGAACACATATGTAAATATATAAAATATATAATGCTGGTCGAAGAGGAAGCCTTCAGTGTCAGACTGAGAATACAGGAAATTAATTTCACCATTTTATGCTTTTAAAAAACCAACGTGCGGGGTGGAGTGCAAATAAAAATTCCACAAATCTCTCCATCTGGGCATCTGAAGTTGTATTCACTCCCCCAACAAGTCAGGATCAATTAAAGAAAATAAAAGTTGTGGTCTGACATGTCCGCATCACCCTGTGATTAAAATTTTTGTTAAACTTTGTGCCTCAAAACACAAGTCAAGTAGTTGCACAGGTTGCTTTCCCGAGTACAAGTAGAGTTTTGGAATTTACCAAATGTGTGTGGAAACCCTAAACTCAGATTCTTCTGTAGAAGGCAAATGTCGAATTGTCTAGTAGTTCAGTTTGCTTTGCATAGATCCTTTTTCTGTGTGTGTGTGAGTGTGTGAGAAGTCCTGTTCTGCCTCTCAACCTCTCTGCACCTGTGGTTTCTTGCAGAAGGATGCAGCCCCCCCAGCTGAGTGCAAGCAGCAGTGAAGCCTTGCCTGGCTGCCTTGAGGAACAACTGCACTGTAACGGCTTCTCAAATGTAAAAAAACAAAAGGATAAAAATAGTTACTTACCGCCTTATAATGTTTTGTATTTTTCTTGGTAGAGAATTTGAAGAAAAAAGGGTTTCAAGATTTTTGTTACAAAAACTCATGGTATTATACTGGGAGCTGTGTAGCTCACTATATATAGTATTTTACTAGACCTGTTTTTCCTCCTCTGCCACCTTCTCTGTACAATAGATAGAATACAGGTAAAACGCCCTCAAAAAGCATGAACATGTTTCTTCACTGCTAAACTAGTTTGGGTTCTTGTGAAGTCTTTTGTTGTTTTTGCTCTTAGACAACAGCTGTGGTTTTGACTGCATCACGACAACAAATTATGAATCTCCTCTCTCCTTCCTTCCTCTTTTTCCTCTTCCTGCTACAAAAGCTCCAGGTTGAATATTTTTACATTTTTAGCGGGGCCTTTAGCACTTGTGAAACAGTGTAGCACTTGGATCTGTAGTGAAGGAGGACCTGATGTGTGACCTGCAGCCAGGTGTCCATTCCAGTTCATGTAATCTTGCTGTGCGTGGGATCCAGAGTTTGTTTCTGGCTACTTCGGAAGCCACTTACTCACGACTGATTCCCGCTCTCGATACATTCCAGTAAGCAGACTGGCTGGCACCGTGAGTGAACGCCGACTCTTAAGGGGGTGCAGATTTCTTTGACTGGACGGATGTGTTGGCGCTGCTAAATTGAACAGGAATGAAGTTTGTTTCTACTCCTTCCTCACACAATGCTCCTCTGACTTGGTCCGTGTTGAGGTCAAGACTCTTTAACATTCCAGAGAATTCCTGTAGGTGAGGAAGAGGATGAGACAGATAGGCAGGATGGCCCGTAAATTGGCCTCCTCGCCCACAACTACCTTGTGCTTCAGGCTCCTTGTAGGCTCGCAGTGGCGTGACTGTCGTCTTTTCTATAGCACTTTGTACTACTGCGTGGTGTACCAGTGGCGTCCTCTCTGTCATCTGTGAGCTGTCTGAGTATTCCCTGTGAGCAGCACTTTTTTTTGTCAAACATGACACACCTGTAGGGGCGTGGGGGGAGGGTAACCCTGCTCTGAAAAGCTCAACTTTTTCTATCTGATTTCAAGTGCATTACCTTTTTACAGCGGGGAGGCACTGTTGGCTTGTTCAGAGGCGCTCTGAGGGGAACGGGCTCGGGCCGATGTAGCACAGCAGGCGACGATGGAACGAAAGTCCAAACCAGTTTTTTAAACATCTGACATGCAAGTTCAGGGTTCACAAAGACCACCACCAAAAACCCTCCCTTGTCAATTTTTCGATGGCATTTGTGTCTCACTGTTGTCAATTCCTGATGGGTCAGGTGACTAACATACCTCGGTCCAACCCATGAGGTCATGTTTAATTTTTAATCACTGTGAAAGACAGAGGGGCCACGTGATAAGGCCGTCACGTGGCCAATGACCCACCATACCTGGCCCCCCATCCTTCTTCCTTTGTACCCAGAAGGCCATAGAGAATCATGTAGGAGCAATATTTAAAATCTTGAAGGGCGGCCGAGAAGAAAACGTAGCTTTCCTCCCTCTCAATCCATCCTCAATGCCTTTTTTTTGTTGTAGAACAGCCAATTCTTGGTTGTGTTGGGCAGGTTGGTGCCCACTGTGGTGAGCCAGGGTACTTCTCAATCTGCAGGGAGTATGCAGATAAAGTTATTGGAAAAGGACATGACAGGGTTTCTGTAGGGTCCTTCTGAGCAGCTGTTGTCAAGGCAAAATGCTATGCTACAAATACTAATGTACTCAATAACTGTTCGTGTATGTTCATGAATAAATTGGTTAAACGTCTCTGTTGTTGTTTGTTTGTTGGGTCACGGTCCAGTTGTCTTCATTAAGAATCAATACGTTTCTGACTCAACCGTACCAGCAGATGGCGGCATACTTCAAGTCTACACTCCCACTGATGCTGACCTGAATGTGATTGGAATTCAACGCTAATGCATAACCATTATATTATATATTATACCATACTGATACAAGAGGCGGACTAAATATAGAACACCAAGCAAATTCAGGACTATCCACCAGAAAATGGTCTCAAAAATTACTTGAGAATTAACATTAAATTTGAATGTAGTATTAATGTTTTATTAGCTGCTGTGATTTACTATTTGTCCACTCATCAAGCCCTGTGTTATGGATAGATGATGGCTGGATGGATAAATGATATTAAACTCAGTAACACCATGTGTACATGGTCAGTAATAGTTTAAAATCTAGTGAAACTTAATATATCTTATCAAGATCATCCGGGGGAAAAGTATAAAATGCTACCCAACACATCTAGAATGAAGAAATGTAAGGCAAATTAAAAATGGAAGCTTTATGCCTTTTTTTTCTCCTCCATGTGGTATACTCAATTATGAATGGATAACTAATGCAAAAAGCCCCACTAAATTAATTCCACTAAATCATCCTGGTTCGCTGTTAAGAGTACTCTATAACCAATTACAGTCATTTACCTCGGGAATAAATTGCAGCCCTCATTCACAACTATGAAGCAGGAAATGATGCATGAATGAAGGATGCATCAGAAATAACATCCAGTACATAATGTGATCACGGTAGTACACGGGGTAGATGAAGTACCCGGTGTAAATGTTTGCAGTACTTCTTGCTTTGCCATAACAGAGATAAAGGAGATAAATTTCTGCTCTATCAGAATGATGACACCATGAACGTGTAATAGTCGATAAAAGGACAAAGCCTGAATAAAACCAGTCTAAAACCTTATTCAAGTATAACAAAAATAGTAATAGTACTAAATATGGTAAAATAATTAGAATACAAATATTATTATATAATGCAAATAGTAACAATTATATATATATATATATAGATGTATATACTAGCATATGGGTTCACATATAATGGCTT
>OMNV01014233.1:38428-107376 GCA_900303265.1 Brotula barbata
GGTAGTACAGCCTGGCTGCTGCATAATCTCCCTGAAAACACACACACACACACACACACACACACACACACACACACAGTGGGGAATTGATATCCTCTCTTAAAAACAAAAATACGAACTACTTAAAATAACGAAACTGTGGTGTGTCTCTTATTTTTTTCCTCTCTCTGCTCAGACACTTATCACGGACCTGAGTTGCTTCACACAATTGTCTAATATGTTTACATGTAGACTTTGTTGTTTTATTTGTGTATTAATTCTAAGTATACACAGTCTTCCTTTCCCATTTTTTCACATGCTGACCCACCAATATGGCAGTGTGCTTATCATTAATATGAATTGAAAACGTGCTGACTTTGGCACTCATTGTTGTTTGCTACCTTGATGTGTTGAATCCCTCCCATATTCATCCAGGCCTGGGGCTGGTCAGGTTTGAGTTCAACAGCCTGCTTGTAACTCTAGTGGAAAAAAAACCACACAATTGGGGGTAAATGTCAGAATATTTGATCAAACTGTGAGAGTGTCATCAAGTCTAAAGAAATACATTAACAAAGAAGAGGAGTGGAAGTGGTTCAGTGTGGAAATGCAGTGAAATAGGAATAAATGTCAACAAATGCCCCGTAGTGCAATGTCGAAAGAGAAATACCATTAAACATCTCATACTAATGAACTCGTGCACGTTTCACACTGGCTGCAGTTGAAGCAAGGACAGAGAGCAGACACACAGCGGTACCTCGAAGGCTCTGTCCAGCTGGTTCATCTCTCTGAGCTGGTTTCCTTTGGAGAAATAGAGCTCTGCTCTCACGCCCACATCACTGGGATTCTGCAGCAGGGCTCTGTCCAGAGCGCCCAAAGCCTGGGAGAGACAAACAGGGTGACGACACAAAACCCAAAGAAATGAAAACACACAGATCACTGCACTTATAAAGAGAGCCACACACGAGAGAGGAGGTGGGAAAGAGGAGAGAGAACAGCATCAGACACATTGATGTCTCTGCACTGATTAGGGGACCTGCAATGAAGGCACAGCAAATATCTGCTGTTTTCAGCACTTATATAACTCATGTTCAGAGAGACATCTTTTCATTCATTTAAAGACCTTAAACACCAGCTTATTGCTTTAAAATCAAACATATCTTTACCGGTGTGCTTTAGAATCGTCGTTAATTGCTTCTTTCAGCCTACATATTTAGTATGACATTGATAAAAGAGAGAGAAGCAGAGGTGATTAAAATGATGAGAGGACAGAAAAAGGGCCGTGACAAGTCAGTCTGTTATATTACATTAAAAAAAAACAGATGTCAAGGACACAAGATGAACACACAGACACACACCTCTGTGTAGTTGCCACGCTTGCTATAGATTGCAGACAGCAGGCGATAACATTCGATACAGCTGCTTTCTCTGGATATGATGTCCAGGGTCATCTGCTCAGCCTCACTGGAATGACCTGCCATAGCCAAAACCTGAGCCTGGGGGTGGAGGGCAGGGGAGAGTTTGAGAGAGAGAGAGAGAGAGAGAAAGAGAGGGGGCATGAAACATCTGGTCAAATCACAGCAAGGAAGTCACTGAGGTCACCACATTTACACAAATATTCCACACCATGGTCTCTCTACCAAACTTCCCTGTACGCATCTGTAATGTAGCTGTGATTGAAGACTTCAGAGACGTGTTCATCAATGTAGTTTTATTCTCGTGTCACTTTCACTTGTTCCCATGTGTACACAAATAAAATACTGCTGTCCTTACCAGAGCCAGCCAGATGTCCGTGCTGTGTGGCTGCAGCGTAGCAGCCTCTCTGTACACCTGCAGGGCCTCTTCATAGCGACCCGTGTTATAGTACAGCGCCCCCAGTGGGGTCAGAATATCCACCTTCCTTGTAACCTGCAGGGCCCTGGAGTCAAAGGTGAAAGGTCGTGGTCATAGGAAGGCTTTCCAGAGTGGTGTATTCACAGACTCAAACCACTAAATGCTGCTCTGTAACTAAAACATCACAATGTGTCTGTGAGTGTGATTGTATTACTTTAAACTAAACACAAGGCAGGCTGAGAGTTCAGGAGTCACATTTACATTGGTTGACCAAAGTTTGCATTTCTTTCATTTTAGAGAACCCTGATCAGGCCCAGAGTGGAGTGGATGAGTTTAAAGCTGGGTGATGGCCTGACCTCATAGACAGGCTGCTGCTTCTTCCTCTCTCACCTCTTGTACCAAGACTCTGCCTCTTTGTTTTCATTAGAGGACCGGAGGAGGCGACCCAAGTTCACCATGGCAACGTAATGAGCTGGTTTGAGACGAACAGCTTGTTGGTAATGGGCAGCTGCCAGCTCCCCCTCTCCTTAGAAGGAGAAGATCACAAAGGAAGAATATAGAGAACAAAGAAGATCATTGCACATTTGTGGTTTTTACTTTTTGCCTCCCCGTGGAGTCACCGAGTAACAGATCACACAGAACATTTTAATGCCTCCAAATAAGCTGGAGGAGAGGAGCTTTTCATGATAAAAACTTTTTCACAAGACAGTAAGACAAGAAGATCAGCTGCATTCATCGCTATATAGCCCGTGCCAACACCCCCGAACGTCTGAATCATTTTCATTTATTTAAAACCCAGGATGATCCCACCCATGTATGTTACTTTCTATTCCAAGATATAAAAAGATCTAAAAAAAATAGTTTCTGTCACTTCATGCACAGCAGCAGATGTCATCTACATGGACTGAAGCCTTTTTTGCGTCTTGTTCTGGGTGGGCTAAAGGCAGAATTTCCTGAGCTTACGGCTAAAGCAGTGAGGTGTCTTATCTTTTGGATTTTCCACAGTGGCATGCCTGAAGAATAAATGCAGGCTGGAGGCCGGAGCCAGACAACAACGTTCTATATTCAGGCTTCAATGTGTCATTTTGCATGTGAATACTGTGTCCTGGTGTAGCATTTCAGGCTCTTTCCACTCCATACAAAGTTCAGGGAGCTGCTGGAGCGCAGATGAAGCTGATGTTGTGCTGGGCAGAGTGAAAGACGGAATCACAAAGCAGGACACTGAGTGGAATTTGTCTATGTAAATATAAGTTTTCAAATGAGCAGAATGTGGATTTGGGGTCTGTGGACATTCTCCTGGGAATCATGTTGGAAAATGACATCGCTCTTGTTGATTCAATTCGTTTTTCCACCATCACTCTGGCTGCCTACAAGCCCGGCCTAAGAGTGTGTGTGGTCTCATGATTGTGGTCTTCCATCTCATTGCTTTGAGGGGGGACGATGGAGTCCAAAGTGTCAGCACATGAGTTTAAAGACAGAACGATCAAATCCACGGAACCTCAGAGCTTCCGTAACAGGTCTGGTGGGTTTTTTGTGATGGTGTCAGAGAAATGCAGAGAGCCAGTGACCTCAACTCACCCGTGTCCACCAGAAACACTCCATAGTTATTATGCAGGTCGGAGCTGTCAGGGCAGTTCTCAATCCCTTTCACATACACTTTATTGGCTTCAGCAAAACGTTTCTGCAGGATAATACAATACTGTATTAAATCAGGACACAGGAAGCACAGGTTAAAACCTGATACATCTGATCAAGTACTGTTACATAAGTACACTAGTACAAAAGTTAAACTGTAACAGTGCTTTTTAAAGTAAAGTAAAAGTTTTGAGGTACAGTGAATTGAGTATACTTTGGATCCTTCCTCTGTAATATTTCACAGGGACGTTTGTGTTTGTTTTCAGCTAGATTCAGATTGCACTGACATGTTGGCACGCATATTTAAAACCATTTCATAATTACTTCTACCAAAGGCATTATGGTGCCAAGGTAATGAAAGGTGAAATAAAGCTAAATCCTTGGACTGTTGGATCTTGGTCATTTGATCTTAGTTCCAGTTAACACATACATTTAATTCAAAGTCAAGAGAGCCTTGACCTCCGAGTGGAATGTGTGTGTGCATGTATACATGCCAACGTTTCTTTTTTTCTGGATAGTTGGACACTTTCTCCTGAATATTTCACCTGTTCAGCATAAAATGATGCAAGACTGCTGTAAGCATCAGCGAAATGTGGCCCAAAGCGGATGGAGTCCTTCAGCAGAGCCTCAGCCTCTTTCTCTTTACCCTGCGATCTGAAACAGAGGACGCTCATCTTCAACAACCACTGTGTGTGGGTGTATATGACAGAGAGAGAGAGACTGTGCGTGTGTGTGCTTTACTTCAGCAGGTTTCCCAGGTTAAAGAGAGCTCGGTTGTGCTGAGGGTTGATGTCCAGTGCTTTCCTGTAGTACTGCTCTGACTCATCTGCGCTGCGTGTGAGAGTACCTAGATTGTTCAGGGCGCTAGCGTGGCGGGGGTATAACCTGGGAAGGGCAAGGAAATCTCATCTATCTTAAAATAAGAATAAATGATGCTGACAGAGAGGTTTCTCATACCTGAGCGCAGTGGAGTAATGGTGGATGGCCTCCTGGTGTCGCCCATGGTCTTTAAGGAAGTTGGCGTAGTTGTAGTGGACTTTGGCATTGTGAGGCAGAATCTGGATACCAGACCTGTACAGGACCAGAGGAAGAAGAGGGCGGGGGGTAGTTCGAGGAAGACATTATCAAAGTACACATTCAGAAGAAGAGCTGTCAATGTCACAAGTACAATGACATTTGTTACATTTATTTAACCCATCCCCCGCCCTATCCATCATATTTAACCAGGACCATACTACCCCCCATACACACACACTCCTCACCGGAACAGGGCCTCTCTTGAAAGCCAGACATGGTTCTGCTGGACAGTCCTCCAGGAGAAGAGCAAGAGCAGCAGCAACATGGAAATGCTGAGGACTGTGGTGCCCCACCGGCCCAGCACGGAACACAGGCGGCCCAAACCGTGCACCACCAAGATACAGTATCCCATACTGGAGGAGAAGGAACGACATATGGGAGGGAGGGAAAGAAAGAGGTGTACAAAAATCAATCATAGGTATAGAAGATGGAAAGTAACGCATGGAAAAATGATAACAAGATAGAAGAAGGAGCATGAAAGGGAGATGTCAAACAAAAGCAGTGGGTGGAGAAAAGGAAGACGCAGAGAGAAAATGACAGGATCATAAGATGACGAGAAAGAAAGAGGGTGGAAATAAAAGACAGACGTGTAGGGAATAGGAAAGGTAGACAGAGGGATGGGAGATGAGGCATGGAGGACAGAATGAAGAAGACAGATGACAGGACAGGAGAGGGAAAGATGAGACATGAGAGACTTTCCACTCGGTGTCACAGTTATGACTCAACACGTGCCCCCTAGTGGAGGCATTCAACTAAAACATCTGGGGTTCATGTGAGGATACTGTCAGGTCGTTCTGTTTCTTAAATCGGCCAATGACAGAAAAAAAAATACACACACCCACACACACACTCACCTGGGCATGTAGAGAACTCTCTCTGCTACAACAAACCCCACACGGAAGAAAAGGTTACTGGCAGGGATGAAGGGAAACACCAGGAACAACATTCCAACCACCACCTCCCTGCTCTCCTTCTTCTGGAGAGAGAGAGAGAGAGAGATGTGGCAATGTGCCTTACATATTAATCAGTGGTGCAAATGTGTAGCAGTTAAATTACTCATTAACTTTCACATCATGCCGTTGTGGAGTTAATTTGAACAAATGTGTCTCTAACGGGCCGAAGTGGCAGCTCTCCTTTATCATACTGAGTGGCCTTCAGAGCTCTAATCAAAAGGTCAATTTTAGAGTCAGTCAGCAGAAATCTGATCTAAAACCTACTTCAAAGGTACAGCTGCTCTTACGTGTGTTTTATGCGAGGATGTGTTAACAAAGCTAAACATTTGGTCTCTGCAGGAGTTCACAAACACACACCGGCCCACTCCCACAACACCTTCCTGCAGACAGAGGATATTAAGACATCAGAAATCCACTGAAGAATGGTGGAAGTTCTCCAGGACGCTCGGAACAAACTGAACTCCAATCTGTTCTCCTACTGAGGGATATGAGGAAAGACAACCATCCAAAAGCAGCAGAGTTCACGGGAAGTGTGATTTTAGCAACAAGAACGTTACAGTTCATCTAATTTTCACTCGTGTCCTCTTACCTGCAGTGAGGAGACACAGTGCAGACAGAGAGCTGCCATCACCCCAGCCAGCAGTACGGTGGCCATATTGCGAATGTCTCCCAGTGACTCAACCAATGGGATGCTGCCCACCTGCCAGTCGTAACACAGCACGATAGGGGCCAGCAGGAGCCAGGCATTGAAGGACAGCAGGTAACAGTAGGTCAAAAACCTGGGGCCAGAGATGGGGGATGAGGACAGTGAGGGACAGAAGGAAGGACGAGGTGTAGCGAGATGAGAGGAGAGGAGGAAAATTGTGTGAAGTGTATGAAGAAAGTAATGACAGAGTGAAAGACAAAATCTGAGTCATACAAGAATACAATAAATCATTGACGTTTGGAAAGATTGCTGTTTTCACTGGCAGTTTTAAGGAAAGGCAGCATGGTCCATTTGACCCCCCCGCGCCTTAAACCGCCAACTCTAAATACCGCCCTCTAAATCCATCTCATTAAAAGGGTTTGATTTATTAAACCACAGAGCAGAACCACACTGCGTGCACTTTGTCCTCTGAGTGACCTCTGCTCATACTTTCCTACCCCTGAGGACGTTTAAGTCAGTGTTTGTTCTGCTATCAATATTAGAGTAAATGAGTAACAAAATGGGACCTGAATAACAACAGTATATTATAAACTTTCTTTTAATATGTTATTATAGAGTAAAAAAGGAAAACTACAGTATATACTGTATCTTCTTCAAATATCAAAACACATCTTCTGCCTGTGTGTTTTTATAGTACAAATTAAAATATAGATGTTTTGAAGGTTAAATGTACTCAACATTACAGTGGGAATAATTCCAAGCCTACAATTGCCACTAATTGTGTGTGTGCGAGAAGCTGTGTGTCTACATCCTGACCTGGTGAAAAGATGAGGTGAGGCTGACGCGGGGTTGTCCTGTTCAGAAAAGAGTGGCATGGATCCTCCCATCAGCCACAGCCTGAATGACATGATAATGGCCACCTGGAGGAGTGAAGACGACATTCTCAGATGATTGATTTTCATTAACACAAGCTGAAATAAATGTACACTTTGTAAATAATACAGATAGTAGAAAAATATGCTTTAATATTTCATATAAAGATAATATTAAAAAAGGAAACACTTACATATCCAGAGATTAGGAAGGCTCGTTTGATGAAAGGGCTGCATATGTGGAGGAGGTCCCTGAGTTTGGAGCCAGACCAGTGACTGTCAAGATAGAAGATGATACACAGTGGGTTCTTGGATGTTTTAAGAGGAGTTTCAGTTTTGAGGGACTACAAATGCATCCTAGCAAAGAATCAAAGACAAAACTTAAGAGGTAAACTCCCTGGGTGCAGTGTGAACGGTGATATTAGCCTAGCTTAGGTAAACTTGGATTCCTTTGGCATCACACAAGTCTTCTGTTTGAAATTAAAGCAAAACAAGATACTGAAAATGTAACGCTCTTCGCTTGCCATGTTTCAAAGATAACTCATCATGATCTGCAACTAGTAAGATTTCTTTTTATCCATACTAGTATAGATAGGTGAAAATGGTTTATGAATGGAAAAAATTGCTATGCAAGAGTTCTAAAATGATGCAATTGCAAATTAAAAAGATGCGAAATACGGAAATGAAGATTAAAGGATTTGGAAAAAAGAAAGGAAATGAAGCAATAATTACTTTTATCTTCAGGTTTATTGTGATATTTGTCTTAATAAGAGACATATTATAAAACCTAGTTTCAGTAGGCTAACAAAAATTTAGTGTAATTGTAGTCTCCAGCTCTCAGGTAAAAGTTTAGCAGTCAAAGTATGAAACTCAACAGCGATGTGAAAACAGTGTGTGCATCTCCTGATTAACAGTGACAAGAGCAGCAAAAAACAAAACAATCAACACGATGCCCTTTATGCTTACTGGCTGAAAGGTTTGCGGCAGAGCACCAGGGCGTCGTACAGAACACACACACCAAACACAGTGACGCCTGTCTCCTTGACCAGCATGGCACACGTGCCCAGTACTAAACTGGTGACCAGGGGACACAGGGACACCGTGGAGGGCACAGAGTCTACAGAGCCACAGACGTCCACGCTCCTGGGGGAGATGAGAGGTCGTGCAATGGGAATTCCATATAAAACTTCATCACAAGTTAGAAACGGGGCTACAAATGTGGTTTATATGAACTTTACAGCAAACTGGCAATTAGATGAATATCAGGGTGTCAGCTATAAAAGAGGTCTAACAGTTAGAACATCAGTACTTTCTGAGGAAACACAACCTGTCGGGAAAAACCACATCTAAAGACGGAGAAACAGAGAGGCTAGAGGCTTTTCATCCTTCATTCAAACTCAGGAACCAGACTAAAACTCCTGTGTTTTTATATGCCTACATACCGCCGATCACAAAATTTGCGAAATTTGTTACATCTGCCACATTAAGAACCTATCAAAAACTAATTTCAAAGCTTAACAAAAACTTGTACATTTCAGCCGCGTTGTTTTGTTTCTTTTTGAGTGATTATATATGAGCACACATGTAGCCTGGCAGAGAAAGAGGATCAGGGATAGATCAGTCACACCAGATGTATCTGTCCTAGATGTTTGATGAGAAAACAGAAGATATGATGTCAATTAAGGGCCAAATGCTTTTTATATAAGCCAAAAAACAGCTCCATACTGTTTATACTATACTGTATTTGTCAGAGTGTTATGATAAGCCGGGTTATAATAACAAAATAAAACTAAATCCAAAGTTACACAGCTACATTATGGATCACAAAAAAAAGATGAAAGTGTCCGATTCTTTACAGCACAAATGTGTTTTAAAAAACGGAAAGTAGGAAATAATGTTACTACAACTCCTTCTATGAACTCCTAACAGACATGTATCTGAGTGTGTGTGTGTGTGTTAACTTACCTAATATAAGAGTGGAATGTTAGCAAGAACAGCAGACAAGCCAAGACGTCGGCTCTGCCCACAATACCAGACACCTGAGCGAGACAGAGACAGAGAGAGAGAGAGAGAGAGAGAGAGAGTGGGTGAGAGGGAGAAACATACTGTCAAGATAAGGCTTTTATTGTACTTTTATGTGTCCTTGTTGTGTGCAGTATTTATATTTTATTGCTGTGTTGCCTCCTGTGCATACACCAAGACTAAATCCAATCAATGAATGGTCGTAAATGAGTGATACACACTAGCTGGGTTAAATAGACGTCCTTTTAGTCTTGACACAGCCTGTGTCTGTTCAGGCTGTCAACACTCAATTCTGAACATTTGTCATTTAGCAATTTATCATGACTAATGAAATGAAAGACTGTGATTGAGCCCTCATTTGTTACGGTGCGCTGTAATTCAGCAGCTTCTCTCATACACACAGCGCCAATCTAACAGCGTGCACACAGAAACCAGAAACAGAATTAGAATCCTGGCATAAATGTTCTTAGCACACACTCTGCAGGCTTAATTGGCTCTTCTTCCAGAAATTCTTTCTAACGTTTTAATTACAATATTTTTTTTTGTTTCTTTTCTTCAATTGAACTCATATCATGAAGCCGATGCTAGGGGCGTTGGGTATTCTATTTCCTGTATATTTAAACTGGTTTTCATTCAGCAAGTGAGAGTGTGTGTGTTTTAGTGCCTTGTTTGCAGTTATTACTCATGTGTGCTGAGTTATTATGAATGAATCAGTGTTCGTCAAACATCCATGCTATCATCCTTTAATTAGTTCTGCTAGAGATGGTATTCAGTGCCTCTAGTATAAAACATATGAATGGAGTGAATGAATGAATGAATGATGCCCATAGATGATGATTTTATGGGAAATTAAATCATTTTTACTGTAAAGGATTAGAGGATTCATATTTCATAATGCATATACGTAAGTGCAAATATTCATCTTGTCTATCAGTTACGATGAAAACAACACTGTTGTAAGTACGCTGAAGTTTCTTCAGCTCTGTCTGAATAGAAACTTCTCTGCCCTTTTTCAGGTCAGGCAGGAAAAGAACACAAACGCCTCCACGTTGAGGTTAAGAATTAAACTTCACGACAAAAATAGATCCCGGAGAGGTGTCAAGTCATTTTTCCAGGCTCAGCTCTCTGTGCTCACTCTGTCCTGGCCTCTACCTGCAGATACCCTGGTGCCACTTCATCTCATGAATGTGCACTGTTCCTATAGCAACATGGCACACATATGGCCTGTGGGATAAACACATGGCCAGTCTACAAGCAACAGAAAGCGGAGAGGAGACATGGATGAATGAAGGCTTTTCAGCCCTGAAACAGGAGCCCCATTCACTGGCCATGGACTAACTGACACAGCCAGACAGATCATACGGGAGGAAGAAAGGAGAGGCGATCTGACCAGACACAGAGCACCTAATGCTGTGGAGGAGCTTCATACTTTTTCACTCCTACCTGTCTACTTTGGGAGTTTTGGCCCATTTAGGGTTTTGACCCTCTTTTCTGAGCAAGATTAACGGCCACTGTTTGAAGTTTGACTCTGTCTGTTCTTGGTTCCATACTATGTCAGGATTATATATGTACTAAACTACTGAAAAGTACCCTCCTCTATCTATAGATTAAATAGATAGATAGATAGATAGATGATAGATGACTTTAATTTCCTTCGGGGTTAATAAAATATCTATCTATCTCTCTATCTCTCTCTCGCTCTCTCTATCTATCTATTTATCTCTCTCTCTCTCTCTATCTATCTATCTATCTAATAGCTAATAACAACAAAACACCAACAATAACAAAAACAAGAACAGCAAAAATAATAATAAAAGATGCATTGAATATACATTTATAATAAAATAAAATATAACCAACTAATATAACACTATTTGGGATGGTCGGAGTTGCACAACTTGCATGCTTGACCAGAAGATGAGTGTAAATATGAGGCGTGACCCATTCAGTCTAAGTGTGTGTAATACTCACAGCTTCAGTGTGGATGGGATGCACGGAGAAGAGGAGCGCTGTGATGAAGGCCAGGCGTGAATCTTTGAACACGCAGCGTTCACCTGTGTGCATGAGCAGGCAGGTTACAGCACAGTGCAAACACACGTTGATGATGTGGAAATACACCGGCGTCATGCCGCCCAGCCAGATGTTTAACCTGACAGAAACAATGGGAGAGAGAAATCAGTTGGTCAGCAAACTGGGATCAGATGTAAATACGCATTTTAGTGTTGCACACACGGCCCGAACAGCCACCCCTGATACATAAATTACATTTCAGACCGCAAGGGCGGCGATCATAGTAGGAAATATCCAGGTGCAAAGGGCTACAATCGCCCTACACTGACAAAACACAGCTGGAACACAAGTTGGTAATTACAACTTTGACATTAGCCAGCTAGCTGATCATACCTGAGGATCTGGATTTGGATTTTGGATTTAAAATGTGTTGTTATGTCATGGCACAGGCAGTGAACAACCACAACAAACAACAGTGCTTCACAACCCAATGGAAGTGTTAAATGTGGACGCTAGTTATCTATTCCCGCTGTGGACTTTTTGGTCAGAAGAGCAACAGGTGGATCTTTGGATGTCTCTATAATAATACTGCAATTTCTATTCTTATGTTCTCGAACTTTTGTCTGTCTCTGCTGCAGAAGTGCTGTAGCCTTACTTAGTTTCATAGTGATGCATGCTGAGGCCCAATCTCAGGACAAATCTCTGAACTACCCCCTCTTAGGGCATTGAGAATGCCTTTGGTATTCTTACTTCTCAGTGGAATGAACCCGGATGTGGTGGACATTTTTTAAGGCTGTTATGCCCGAGTTGTGGAGTCCCTGCACTGCATGGAGTGAGAAAAGTGAACTACAGCATGCTAGTCTGGTGAGGCACCTTGGCAGAACAACCAAGTTCTACCTGTCTGCCACACCTACAGCCATCTCAGGACGTCAGGTATACAGCACTCTACGGAAAACCTCACAATGCAATATGCTTGATGAAAGCCATAAGAACATTAAGTAGGTAACAATCACACACTGTGCGCCATATTGTGTTGTGTGTGTCTGTGTGTGTGTGCCCGCCTGTCTGTTAAAACGATAAAATTCAACTGTTAGATTCACATAAATGGTTCCTTGGGAGCTACGTCCCATGTAACGTTTCGCACCATTAACCAGGTCGTTGGGTGTGATCGGAGAAAACTGCTACAGTTGGAAGGAAAATGGAAACGTGAAATATTCTGATCAAAACTCCACATTTTCTCCTCTTTCAAGTCAGGAAACAGACTGATGAGGAAGATTGTTTAATATAATACGTAACAAAGTGCGACATGGAAAGACTGATTGCCTTCATCATTTTGCCATAGGAACATATCATTCCTTGTACTACACAGACTGCAATACTGACAATCATATTTAGCGCCATCTTGAATTTCAAGTGTGGCACTGCACTTCAGGACTGGGACTTTCATCTCTACTACTAGTAATTACCAGTAGGAAGTTGTTGTGGGTAGTAGTTCCCAGTGGAAGGTGGTAATTACAGGAATTACCTCTTTGTATGAACGTAGGATAAGACAACAAGGCATCCTGTGATGAAAGTCTTCTTAGCTTAACGTAGCTAGCACAGTGGCACCTGTGGGCTGCCCAGATGCTGACGGAAACACGGCTCAGCCAGGCTGAAACATCAAGTTGTGCTGCACACTTCAACAACTTTTGTGAAAGACCCATCACCGTCACTCTCTCTCTGCAGATGACACTGCCACTCCCTGATTTATTTCAGAGCTTGCCTTGTGTTTGAGTGTGATATCTGATATCAATTGTCATAGGATCTTAACATGAGACACTGTTAAACAACAACAGGACTCTTTTTCTTTTACTTTTACAAAGTTAGTCAACAAATATACAAAAGTCGTAAGAGGAATCCTCTGCACTTAAAAATGATCTGGAAAAACTCAGTGACCCTTGAATCCCCCTGCAGCATGCAAATGATATGTTTACATGGCTCGAGTAAATGTAAACAATGTGTTATGGATCGCTGCATGTGCCTTGTTTATTTCTGTAATCTCTGAGACATCATTCCTGAGAGAATCCCAGCCTGTTTTGTATGCTGGCCTGGCTCTGAGTGCAGCAGATCCACCCTCCCACAGCTGGAAAACACTTCCTATTTTCTGATCTTCCTCCAACTTTTACATAATCTCCCCAGGGCTGAGCCAGCTCTGCACATATCCAGACTGTTCCAACATTAAACGTAAAGGTCTCTTCACTCTCAGTAATGCCTGACATAAACAGAGTTTGTCTGTAATTCTGCCATCCCGTGTGCTGTGGGGCTCCTCGACCTGCTGGAACTCATTACAGTTACATGGATGTTTACGCTGGAGTCATGACCGAGCTGGAAGGCGCATATCCAAAATTCCTGTCACATTCCCAGCTCCGGTGCGTAGGTCGCAGCAGCGTTGGGCTGAATTCCTACGTTATTCCTACATGGGATTATAGACCTGGAAAAGCTCCCCCGGGGGCTCATCTTCTCTATGACGTCACATTTGATAAGATGTTTAGAGGGCCTTTCGCCCACACACACAGAAGGACAGCGGGTTAATAATAATGCAACTATGAGAGTCGATAACCGGCCGAACTGTTTGTTTGGGTGCTCGGCAGAACTTACTTGAAGGTGAGGATGCACAGCGGTCTGTACGACTTGTGGCTCGTATTGTCCGCCATCCTTTTGCCCCAGAAGTCGTTGGTGAAAATGTTCCAGAGGCTGGAGCCCGGTCGGACGTCCGGGTTGTTGACGATGGCCCACACATCATCGTGGACCAGCTCACCGCGCAAAGAGTTGCCGTAGCACAAAGCGCACAGGGCGATCAGCACGGCGCACCGACCCGCCGCCCACAACGACTCCCACCCGTAGGACACCCACGGCAGCTGGCGGCCGCTCTTGTCCCGTGTCGGTCCTGTCATGTCGGGCCTGACTTCTGCTGGGGCTCCGGCGGTTTGGGGATGAAAGCGCAGGTTGCGTCCATCCCGCTGGACAGGTAGCGTGTGTTCGTGTGTGTGTGTGTGTGTGTGCGCGTGTGTGTGCTGCGGAGAGCGGGGACGGTCGTGGTGTAGATGTGCTGTGCTGCTTTCAAGGCTGTCGCGGAAATCCGTGTTTCCTGGTGAGCTGGTCAGCGTCTCTCCTTTCACGTCTGACACCGCCTTTGATGATTTTACACGGTAGGTCAAGATTTGACTCGTCCTATTTTGTTTTGTTTGTTTGTTTGTTGCGGTTTGTTATCTACACATCAGTCGCGGATTGCGCCATACTTAGATCTCATCTGGAACAAGACAGGCGCGCTGTTTAATTTAGTTTCCCTTTTAATCACGTGTTCTCACTCGCATTTTTGTAAATTTCGTGGACGGCAGATCAATTTTCAAAACATAAAGCATTGAAGACAAATTCTCAATTATGACAAGGTGAAGTTAAATTGAGCAAAACAACTTGAATGATCTTCAAGGCAAGTAAACAAGACAAAAACAGTATCTAAGGAGGAAAGCTACAGCGGTTTGTCATTAACTTTATACATCATGTTAGACATACAATGGCCAAAAGTGTTAAGTATAGCTGGGAGTTGTCATATTAATTACTTATTTATTTACTTTTTTAATTACAAACATGAAACGTGGTTTAACGTCCCACCTTATATGGAGCACCTGAAGGCAACGTCGGTAACCCGCCTCTGAACGCATGCGCAGGGAGATGTTGCTGATATTCATCAAGACGCGACCTAAAATAGCACTTCCTGATTGGTTGAGCCAAGGGCCGTTTTAGCGCGTGCCTCAGTTGGTACCACATGGAGTCCAGATGTTTCCATGACCCTCACCTCTGCCTCAAATTAATTCCTTTAGTGCTTAAAGTATAATATATTTATGCGCCTACTTTACAATCTTTTACACATAATTTTAACTGTCTGGAGTTTGTGCATGATGTTCTTTCCGTGTCTTTTTTTTTTACCTCCTGTTGACCGTGCTGATGTTTATCAAAATGCATCCTGAACCAACCTCCGGTCCAAAATAGCCTCTGCAGATGTGTTCTTGGCTGTCCATAATATAGCCACCATTGTCATATGTATGACACTCTCAATGGGTCTAATTGAACAATATTTGTGTATTTTCTTCGTACCTGAAGGCACATGAACAAAAAGAAAAGTCCCTGTTTCACTCATGAAATATGCTTGTTTTAGCCATAAAGCATTTTAGGGTGGAGGGCTGTTTCGGGGCAGAGCTAGAGTGTTGTCATGGGTACCACCTGCTCCATGGAACCTATGGAGCTGATATGAAAGCTGTTTCAAGTGAGGTCAGCTGCAGGCTACAGCGTGAGTTAGATTTTGTGTAGTCAAGAGCAGAGGAGCTCAAGACGCGAGTCAAGTGACAACAAGTTCATTTGAGACCTGAAATGTTATAATTCTGGAAATTAAACTATCTAAGCCTTCAGGGGAATAATTTGGAAAAAGTAAGAAAAAGGAAAGGAAAGAGGTGGGTAAGGCTGTTTTGATAGCACGGCCTTACTCAGGCTAATGTTATGACTGTGTAGAATACAACAGAAAACGTTCGAACTTTAACAACACCCCGAACACTGACTGAACAAATTATCTACATTTCACACACGCAGCTAATTCAGTTTTGAACACGGCAGCGGCCTGCAGTTCAACATCCATGTAGGGCGCCAGGGGAAAGATTGCAAATAAACTTTATTTAAAATATCTATCTTGTTGGACACATTTAAAAGTGTCTCATCACCTGTCCATTTGGCCATCCTCATCTCATTTCCCCTGTTGTGTTATGTTACCTCTCCTGTGTGTGTTTCAGTTGATCCCACCGGTCTTTGTCTCTGACCTACTTTCTCTCAGTTCACCTGTCAGCTAACAGAAATCAGCAGCTTCTATAACCGCCCACTCACTCCAGCTCTTGACCCAGTCTATTGTTTGCATATCTCTATGCTGCATGTTGCTGAACTTTGCACATTTTCTTTTTATGGGCTTTTTTTGTCAATTGTTTGTACCATTGTTGAATTAGATTAGTATTTGAATTTTGATTATTTGCCTGCACTCCTCCTTTCCGCTCCTGAGCCTGTGAGTCATGCTCTTGGTCCAAACAATTCCGGACTTGAGACAAAAACATTACATTTGGCTTGTTGCTGAACATCTTGTTTGGTGGAACGCATGCAGTGCATTCCCATAAGGAGTACACAGATAAGGAGTAGTAGAAGGATCCACACTGCACCACACCGAGTGGTTATGGCTGAGCTTATCCCAGACACTCCCCAACACTACATGGACTGTGTTAATATGAATGAGCAATTACACAAAGAGTGATGAGATTAAGTAGATATTTAAACTAGATTTAGTGGTAGTGAGCCTCTTTGATGATGTCATCCTGACATCATTTGTGCTGAACATGAATCAGTATGTTATCAAACATCTACATAGTGTCAGGGCCATGAGATTGTTGTCTATTCTGAAAAGCAGCTGTGCCAGCCAACAATCTTACAACATTGTCAAACAATGAATAAAAAATAAAAGATAATGTGAGCTCAGGCAGGTAGTGGTAGTATGATGGTGGATATCTGCAGCAGCTGGAGGGTGCTTTGTTGTGGAGATTTTATTGCCTGGCAGATGTTTGTCATTATGTTTGTATAATCAGCTCCTGCTTTTAAGTGCTTACATTGTGTGTATGATGTATGGTGCAGTGTGTGGATGTGTGGATTAACTGCATTTCAACACATCACGGCTTTCTATCCAATGTTTCCATGTGAGGTTTTTTGTTGAAATAAGAGGTGGACTGTGTGTAGTTTGGTTTAAGGTAATGGTCAGTGTGTCCATTTATGTGGGAGTTAACAAGCAGATAATAAGACATTCAGAGCTGCATTTAGTGCTTGGGGAGTCTCATGCACCAGCAGGATTTCTTCTTCTGGATAATTGTTTCGTTAGTGAGAAGCACAAGGCCAATTTACTCGAATGGACTAAATATTTGGTAGATAGATGCTTTGCAGTTTGTGAGTGTGTGTGTGTTTGCAGATTCCTTTAAGCTTTTCATTATCTCTAACAAGTGTTGCTATGGTGTCTTCCGTTTTCATGTGCTGTTATGGTAAGACCACAATGGGACTATATGTTGCTGCCATATATGTTGTGTCAGCACAACTGAAATATGTTGAGTGCATTCAGGAGAGATCAACCATTTGGAGCAAATTCATCGGTCTTTTATTATTGTCAATAGCTGCCAAGTAAATAAACTCTATTCATCCCTAATACTGAAGCCAATCTGGCGTGTACCAACTAATATCAAAAGCATGTTTGTTTGGAAGTAAAGCCTTCAGTGGTGCCCTTAATGAGATTAAATGAAGCATCTTAAGACACTGCTGTATTAGCTTCAATGCTCTGTTATTGACGCTGAAGAAAAAGATGGTTTCACTGCATCATCAGTCATCCATGATCCGGGGTCATATCATTACTCCTAATGTGTGTCTACTCCTAGCTGGTAGAACCTGATTAGATCAGATGGATTAAATTGTCTGACATAATTGCGTGTTCTTGTAGTCATTGACAAGACTTTTTACATCGACATTCGATCCATGATCAATAGTCCACGATTGGCTTAAACCGTGGCAAGACAAAGCCTGCAATTTTCCACTCCTGCGGAACGAGAGCGTCTACTTGAGTCATACAGGGAATTCAAAGAATTGATTAAAAATAAAAGCAACACTGCTGCAGCAGCCAAAATATGGAAAAAGGGCCTGGCAAAAAGCAGCTGACAAACTAAGCCTGTGATTTTAGTTTGCATTTAATAAATGGAGAAAGGGGAATAACAAGAAGAACTCTGAAAAATGTTACATCAACTTTTATGATATTCTTAAATTAGTTCTGACAACTGGTTACAAAAACAAAACTCAGGGACAAAATAGACAAAAAACAGCTTCTTCTGAGATCCTGCCCCAATTTCACACCAGTGACCTCAATTTAGAGGGAGGTCACAAGCCTTTGACCTTTGGCCTTGATTTCCTGTCCCTCCCTTGTGTATATGCTGAACAGGAAGTCTGTCTTATCACACTTGTAGGCCTTCACTTCATTAGATGAAAGTGTTGAGCAGTGACGGTGTATACAAATACACACATCTCCTATGCATGTGCACACACTTAGGAGTACTGTACAAAAACATGTCGCTGGTAAATCTCTCTCTCTCTCTCTCTCTCAAACACTTGCACGCACGCATGCACGCACACACACACACACACACGCACACACGCACACACAGTCCAGTAAGGGCTATAGTTCTATACACAAACTGATGGTGTCTGCCAGTCTGACTCCTGTTAGCTCATTTCTGGTGGAACACCAGGAACTCTGTTTATTTCTTTGTTTCTTAGGGATCCATTCAGTGTCATCTGATCTAACTTGGACCAATATCATTCAGAACAAACCGAAATCAACTACAGATCAGGTCAGACCAGCTCCTTTCTTCTCCCCTCGTCCTGTAGTCAGTCTGTCTCCATCAGGTTCCTTAGCACTCTGAAAAAGCAAGATGGCGTCAGTTGAAATGAACACTGAATGGTTTGTAATCTGCTCTGTTTCCATCAGTCTATCAACATTAATACATATCTGTTATTCCTAATGCATCGTCCTCATTTCCTATTAACGAGTCCAACTTTATTACTCGCGCCTGCTACCAGTCTGTCACTTTAAATGGGCCAACGTGATCAATGTCCTGACTAGTTAAGTTAGATTAAAACAATCAGGCATCTTTTCTTCTCTGCTTTTTTCTCGATCTGTGTTGGTGCACAGTGCAGTGTGTCGTCCCTCACCACTGGCCCTTGTTGGCAGTGCTCCGCCGTTGCTGCGAGACACTGTAAATCTCTTGGAGCTGTTTCTTCTGGTCATCGCTAAGTGGTGTGGTCAGACGCTGGTACCAGCCTGCATCGGTGTTCTGGATCCCTAAGACACGAAACGAAAGATCAAAGGGTATCGAGGTGTTTCATCTCAAAACCTTTAGTAGCCTGTGCCAATTACAGAGAGACCTAACAAAGTAAAACCATATTACAGACAGAAAATAATTACATTCATTCATTGGAAAAACAATAAAAACTCTAACAACAATAATATACAGTCCACAAAAAAAAATACGAAACATCAAACATCTGTTGGGACTGCAGGAGCAGTATGGGACTGTATCAATTAATATATGAATAAATTGATAAATTAAAATTCTTAAATATAATCCTTTTAGGATTATGCCGAGACAGCCCTTTAATTCTTTTATTCTAAAAGGGATGTTACTTCATCAGTGATCTCTTTGTGTACGTTCTTACTGAGCAGGACAGCGGTGAAGAACTGATACTCGTCCTCTCCGTTGTCAAAGTCCAGCGGTGTGCTGTACTCCTCAAGGGGCGTTCCTTCCAAGCCATCCTCATCCCAGTAATCATCGTCATCTTCATCCTCCTCCTCACCTCCCTGACCTGTTGGCATACTTGACTGCAGCTGCATTGTGTTGTGGTTCTCGACGACCTCATCTTCATCGCTAGGAATCTCCTCTGCCCACGCAGCACACAACACACACAGACACACAGCGAGAGAGAAACCATGAATCATCTAGTCTCTCCGGCCATTTTGAATGTGTAACACACTCAGAGTAAGGAAATAAATGCACACGTCTACAAAACTATATAACAGGAACATTTAGAAGCTACCGGACAGACAGATAACGATTGAGCGGTTTCAAGATCGAGCAAAGTAGCTTTGATGGAGATCAGAATTTGATCAATAATTAATGCCAAACTCCACACTGTTCACCGTCTTTTGCTTTCCACTGTGCCCGTCCGTCTGTTGTGGTGTCCTCACTTGTCTATACTGTATATTGATTTTAGTTATATTTCATTTGTTTGCACTGAGCACCAGATAATGATGTGCACAAACTCCCTGAGGCCTCCACAGAATGACAGAATGCAGACTCCCAGCAGTCACTGCTGCAAGTCCTCATAATACAGTTTACACAGGCACGAGGTCGAACAGCACAGAGTAATGAGCTGTGTTGTAACTGGATGGTGGCCTGACTGAAGGTGTGGTTTATGAAAATATGAATGAATCCTGACAGGTCTTTTCTGATCTAATTTTGACAGAAGTAGATGATGGCCATCATACAGAGCCTCTTAAAGGGGCCGTGCTACTCTCACAACAAATCCTATCTTAGCAATTGGCTTCATGGAGGAAGTTCAACACACTCATAACAGGTCAGCATCCAAATGCCCCCCTCTCCTTGGCCGCCCGGTTTGAACTGAACTGAGGGTGTGGTCCCCCGTTGAGAATCAATATTACACTGGAACTCAAATACAAGATTATTTCTGATTCCATACTCGATTCTACAACTATGTCGTCAAGCCCCCCTACATTTAGTCACTGCAGCTTTCCTTTCCTTTCCTTTCCTTCCCTTTGTTGATCCCTACTCACCGTTCTGGTCTTCATCCCGAGCCCCTGTGTGAGTCAGCAGGTTTGGTTTGTTGACAAGGCGGGAGGCGTAGAGATGTTTGAGTCCCAGAAAGAGGAGCAGGATGGATGGGATGATCTGAGTGGCAACTCCCTCCAGCGCAGCTGGTCGGCTGGGCAGCTCCATCAGCACGCTCAGGCCAATTATACACATCTTACGATCATGGAGCCTGGGGGGAGCAAAGGAACACATTGAGCCAATCCGAGAACACCCTGACCTGGATAAGTGTCTTTAGTGTGTTCAGCACTAAGAGGGAGTCATCCTTATCATCCATATGATGTCAGAGTTTCAGTTAGTTTCCAAGGTTTTCACATGAAATAGGCTTCCCTTGACCCATCAACTGAATTAAATACATTTTAATTTTGTGAAATACTTGTAGTTTCAAATATAAATAAATATACAGAAATGTTTCCATAATAGAAAGTTCCATAATAACCGTTTAGACTTGATTAGAAGAGAGTGTTTATGCGTTGGATTGTCCTTATGTAATTAATACAGCAAAAGCGAGCCTGGAGAGCCTGAGTTATATGGAAAAAAACATAACCGGGGTTCCATCCCAGTTCTCTTCCACAGGAGATGAATATTAAAACTTATAAGTGGGTTGAATGACTGTTTATCTTGACAGCACAAACATCAGCAGTAAACAGCCTACTTCACCTCCCCAATGAGTTCTCATTCGTTTCATTATTTAGTACATATGATAACACAATTTTGATGCTTATTTCAAGATTTTGTGACACATTTAATTCTTATTTTGGTCTCATGCTTTTTGAGTTTGTTGGTTAATCATGTTTCTGGAGTGGATGAAAGTTGAAACTGGATGGGCATTTGACTGCTGTCATTAAATTAGTTTCTGTTTGGGATTATTTTTCCCTGTACCACCATGAAAGAAACTTCAATGAAAATGCATCTTTCAATATCAAAGGCTCATCAGCATGAATGTGTCCCTTAAAATAGTTTCTGGGTCAATACGGTGGGACAAACCTGGCTGAAAACCCCTGGTTCAGATGATAAATGAGTGTGAGTGAACTCTGACAGAAAGATGGCTCTGGTCAGTTTTGAGATGAAATGCCAACTCAGAGAAGTTGGCAGCGTGTTTACAGAATGCTCACCCCAAGAAGAACTCTGTGTCATTCATCCACTGATTGACAAAATGAGCCGTGATTGGCTGGGGGTTATGGGGGAAGTGCATATTGTCCAGGGTGTGGATAAGCAGGGCTGGGTTGTAGTACAGAGCAGCGATGGCCACCTGTAGGCACATGGTCCTCAGCTCACTGGACTTCACCCCCCGCATCAAGCGCTCCAGCACAGCCTCCACAAACAGAGGGATGCACTGGGGAGGAGGCACACAGATGAAAACACACATAAACACATCTACACTTGACTTTCTCTGGGCCAACACAGCTCCAGTTAAAAGCAGCTTTGATGGATGGACATGTCTGCTGAAGTGAAATATGGGTTAACAAGGACACTGAATTGCAACTGCTGGAATATTTCTTGACTTCTCTCTTCTTTCTCTCTCACCTGTTCAATGCCTCTGCCTCGACACTGTAGGATGATGACTTCTAGCAGCTTGGCAGCGTGACATTCTGCGTCCTCCTCTGCATCGCTGGTTAACACCTAAAGCAGGTCGAAGGTTACCAAAAAAGATAGCAGGCGGATCATTATCCAAACACGTTGTACGTGCGCTGCATTTCCATGATTGCTGTATAATTCTGAGGAGCCGAGGAACGACGCTGACCTTTTTGCACATGCTGTAGATGACCTCTAAGTGCTTGGGGTTGGAGAGCAGCATATCTGTATCCACGGTGATGTAGTTGTGTAAAAGAGGCATCATGTCTACAGGACAGCGCACACACACATTATTGTCGTTTATTTGCACTTGACTTGCGTGAACTTGTGTAAAACAAACACATCACATCAATGACCAGAACGTATCATAGTATCTCTTCTTCAAGTTTTCTTGTGACGGTCTACTGTAACAGATATTGCGAGTGTGTGTGCGTGTGTGTCACCTGTGAAGTAGTCAAAGCAATCGTGTTGAAAGACCTCATACAGAACACCCAGCAGCTGCCACATCTGGGGGGAGATGGTTTGGCAGGTGAGGCCGAATGCCAGCGACAGGATCTCCTCATAGAACTCTGAGAGGAGAGGCCAAAGGTCATACACATCATCACCACGTGTACATGCAGCATCCCTTCACCTGGAACAGAGGGGCTACAGTGCAGCGGTCCTGATGATGACAGGGCGATTTCACAGCACATCATCATACCGGAATTCTGTCAACAATTTCACTGTGATGACACCCAGCTACTGTCAATGTATTTGACTTTAAAGCAACAAAGAAAAATACATTAATAGAGTATTTACTGCATGGTTACTCCCCAAAATTATTTATTTTTAGTTTTGTTAATATCTACTTTCACTCCAGAGGCAGACAGCAGAAGGTAATAAATATTAGCTTTGGGTCAGGGGCCATCTTGACAGAATGATTGAATATGTATAAGTATGTTATGTAGTTTTAATCATCATTTTTTATTCTAGTACTCGATTAGAATCTATAAGTCATGACAGTATTTCCAGTTGGCAAACTTAATTTTATACACCATGAGCTGCTCAAACATAGTGGTCAAATGTATCTAACTTTACTGTTCACACTGACAAGACTTACAGAGGACTTATAGAATGGCATCAAGTTTCATTTATAATTTCAATGTGAACAATCTGTGCATTACAGACCATCATATTTACCATCAGTCATCAGTAACTTGCTCAGCTAGTTTTCCCAGTCCAACCCTTTCATCAAAAGTTTGAAATGCACTGGAATGGAACTGGAGGCTGTGTTCTCTGAGTAATGTTAATAAAAACGGTTAAACGTGTTTCTTTCTGCTCATTGCCATGGTGCATCCTCCTGTCAGTGAATCGTTAGAGAATTTCTATATCCACCCTGAGTGCGCTTAAATCAGGTCCAACCTACTGAATGAAAATAGAACTGAAGTAGAGGAAGAACAGAAATCATTTCCAGAGCAGCAAGTTTGCTCTTTGCACTGTTTGAAAGCACTCAAAGAAACAAATGAATTGAAGTCCAAATGACACGGTGTTGTTGGGTTTGTACTGTGTGTATAATGGACTGCCCGTGCACACACACCTGCCATACCTATGATGGGCTTCTGCAAGACCAGGCCTATCACCTGCAAACAGATCCCCTCTAACTGCTGAGTGATCTGAGAGAGAGAGAGAGAGAGAGAGAGAAATGGTTTAGCGTTTAAAATTGCTCTAGTTTTTGAAGTTTTCTGAATAAAAGAGAAACCTCATGCATCTTAAATATCATATCCATATATGAATATATGATGATTTATCAAAATGACTATTAGTTAGGCATTTGTAGTTTTAATTTCTCCTTTTTGTCTCTGTGAGTGAGAAACAGACTCTGATGGAGATCTCAGATATCTCTATACAAATGTCAACAACTGGACAAATAATAAACATATTCAATACATTTATTAACTGTAAAAGACATGGTAATTGTTGTGTGAGACAGGGAGGTACCAACCTCCTTGTGGTCCTCCATGACAGTAAGGATGGTGTCAATAGTGCTGAGGATGCCCAGGGCCATGACCGTTTTGTCTTCGTTCTCCTCGTACTCCTCACTCTGGAGGACCCTTGTGAAAATCTCAGCCTACCAAATCAAGCCATCAAGCACACACATACACCCAAACAAACACGGAATATAAAGCCTTTTAATGGACTTGATGACTTAAACATCTTGTATAAAAACTAATTAGCAATGTCTACTTCTGACTTAAAAAAAGAGATGAAAGTATAAATGGCCAGCTGGCATCCTGCTACAAAATAATAATATAATAATATATAATATAATGATAATGAAGAACCACTTGTATTGTATCTCCCCCATATGGGAATATATTAGCGGATTTGTTTTTTCCTTCTCGGAAAATATTCTGTATCATCTGATGCTCCCAAAGAATCATTTTTCATTGTAATCTTTGTAATATGTTAATTCATTTTCCACAGTTATCTTCCTCATCAAAGCATTTCCTGACCTGTGTGTCTGTCCAAAGAATAAGAGAAAATCTGCAGTGATCAGGGTTGGGCGCAGCAGGAAACAAGATCATAGATAACTCACATGCACATTGTCAAGTTTGCTCAGAGTTAATTCTCTTGTGCCAGTCACTGTCGACAGAGGTCACAGATGTGCACACAGCAGCATGATGCAACCCTGGAAACTTAAATTCTGTTGCCATCTTGTAATAGTTGAGTCATTTTCTTCTCCAATAACAGCAGCACATGAGGCTGGTGAATATGTTGAATATGCTTATCATTGCCTCTCTCTGTCACATCCTTACCGTCTATGTATTGTTTTAAAACAATAAATAGAGCAACATATGATCAAATTCACGTGTATCTATTACGGCTCAGAGACTCTGCAATGACTGATTTTAGTTCTGGATCTTTTAAAGTTGGACTCCTACCAGATTCCGTGTCATGTCCACAGCAATGGCCGCCACTTCCTGGTTGTACTCGCAGATCATCTTCTGAATGACAGTGGTCAGGTCATCGTTCTCTGTTTCTTTAACCACATGCAAAAGCTCCTGCATGACCTGTCGGATGTACGGCCTGATGTACAGCTTAGCTACACACACACACACACACACACACACACACACACACAAATAAATACATGACATTAAATAACATACTGGTTTGTGTATAAATCATGATATTCCTGTACTGACCATGTTCCTGGTTGCTAACAAGAGTCTGCAGAGCAATGGCAGCCTCCACCTTGACAGGCATCTCTTTGTCCTCAATCAGGTCCTGTTTGACCAGCTCGACTGTGTTCCTCAGCACCAGCTCATCATGGAAACGCAGTGGGCTGAAGCAATGAATAACCCAACACGACTGCCAAGGCAGAGCAGAGAACCACACACATCAACGACACACACATTATCCCACTCACTAACTATGGCCACAACAATCACCACGGAGTTGAATCATCACCTCTCTGTTACGGTAAGAGCAAAAACTGAATATCACCGCCCAATGAAGGACACGTATCTGCTATCCGCTGTGCAGCACAGTACATGACAGACTCTGGGACAGACCTGATGACAGGGAGAAGGAAAAGTCACTAACCCTGGCTCGGAGGTAACCCAGAGGAGAGTTGAGTAAGGGGAAGACATAGTTCTGCAGCATGAGTTCCATCTGCTCCCTGTACACGCGCTTCTGCTCACAGTCACACACACACACACACACACAGACACACACACACAGATATCTAATCAGATTGTATCAAGTAATTGAATTTTTTTTCAATAAAATACTGACTTAATAAATTCAGTCATAACAGGTTGGAACTCTGTGTGCAGCTCATTAACTCCCAATCTGAGCTCCTGAGTATGTGCTTTAAGAACTGTGGTTAAAACAATGATGCCTCCCAGGTCTGTTCTTACAAACTGTACTCCTGGAGGCCTCTTTGGAGAGGTGCCATGTGTTTTAGTGCTAAGCGTTGTTGTTTGCAAATGTAGAAAAGAATAAAAAAACACAGCTATGCATTCTTCTTTAGCTGATTAGTTCAATAAACAAAAAGAGTTATGATGAATTCATGACATCACATTTCTGACCAACATCTCAACACACTCACACTTTACCTTCAGTAAGAGCTCAGCCAGAGCTCCGATGCAGTGCAGTGCCCCATCCTTCCTGCAGGGGTCAGAAGAAGGATCCATCAGTATGTGGTGGCAGAACTCCATCATCTGGGGAAGAATCTGTCACAGGAGAACAGTTCTTATTTTCTCTTCCATGCCACACAGATGATTTCTTTTTCCCGTGAGTCTCACAAACTGTGGTGGAAAGGCTAAACACACACACCGAGGGAGAGCATAACTGAGTAAAGGCTGCAACATGTTCAAAAGCTCTTCTTTTAATAATAGACTCTGTTGAGAAATGTTTACTCTGTATCACAGAGATTACTTTGGGCGTAAATATAATTGCACATATATGCAGTCAAAAATGACTTGCGGAGTTCCCTAGGCTCCTATCCGGGGCCTCTTCTGTTTAACATTTACAGTACATGCTCAGATTATTGAAAACAACAACATCTGTTACCATAGTTATGCAGACGACACATAAATTTAGATAACCATATCACCCGGGGATTATAATCCCATACAGGCTCTGAGTAAGCAGCGGGCAAATCAATGACTGGGTGGGCCACAATTTTCTTCAAGTAAACAAAGATAAAACGGAAGTAATTGTTTTTGGAGCCAAGAAAGATTGATTAAAAGTCAGTGCACAGCTTCAGTGAGTAATGTTAAAATCCACAAACCAAGCCAGAAATCTTGGTGTAGTCAAGGATGAAGTTTGCCACTGCCTTTTTTTAATTCAATTTAAGGCTTTGATATGAATAATTTGCACGCCACTGGAACTATCAGTCTCTTGTTTTTATGTTTTTGTTTTTATCTTTTTGCCTCAATGCCTTTTTTATTGTTTTACTTTTTTTACATACAAATAAACTTGTCTTACCTTTCCTTACAAACAAAACAACAGAGAAGTAATCAGCCTGCTGGGTGAAGACTGTAATACCAATGAATAGTAACAGTGATCACTTTTTAATGTGAGTGTGCTGCTTACACTCTGGATGGAGAGAGAAAGAGGAGGAAGACTCCATAAGTGTTGGACTTTACTGAGATGATTTTTCGGCCCGTGTTGAAGTGGTTCTACTCACCTCTTTCCTCTTGCGTGCAGCTTTACATAGGAGGCTCTGAGCGGCGGTGGCTGGGAGGGCGTGGTCATCATAGAGGTCTACAAAGAGTCACAATTACACAAAAAATGAGGGAAAAGCAACACAGAGTGTGCAGACAGTGAGGAATTACTACAGCAGAACCAGGTATCACCAAGAAAATCTACAGAGGTTAATAACTTCAGGAAAATAAATATTTGATTTCCACGAAAATTGCCTTGGAATTGTGAGGAATCTACTCAAGTACAAATTTTTACAACTCTTTTGTACTCTGAGATCTGTAGGTACTCACTGAACTTCATGCGGATGTACTCATATGGATCTTCCTGCCAGAGCTTCTCATCTTCATCTTTGTAACACATGAGAGGGAAGATCACCTCCTGACATATGGCCTGGAAGGGAGGAAGACCCGAAAAGATTAATACATCATCAAAAATGCACCAATGCATGATGGGACATGTAAACCTTCTACCAATTTTAACTTCTTCTTATCTTATTATATCAAATATAAACATTTTAATTGTAATCCTATCACGATAAAGAGATCGTATTCGATAACAAGTGTCAGGTAAAAGGTAAAGCTAACCTGAATGTCCGTCTTACCTGCATGTGTGGTTTCATCTGTTTCCAGGTCAGGGAGTGGGACAGGCCCTGGCTCAGGTAGTTTAGACACTGCTGCAGGACCCGAGGTGCAACATACAGCTCCCGTCTGTGCTGGTCCACCACCTTCAGGAGAACCTGGGGGGAGAAAATCTACAGATAGGACCAAGAGCAAGACATGAAAAAACACTAAGTATCAAGTATCAGCAGCACGCCTACCTGCTGTATGCCCACTGCATACGTCTTCAGGAAAAAGTCGGCGAATTCATAATACTCTTTTGTCACATTCCCGGGGCTTCCATATCTGTAATCCAAACCAGAATACTGTAAACAACTCCAAAATACAAACACGGCGCAATTTCAATTCAATTCAATTCAATTCAATCTTTGTTAATATGCCAACATTCACACCGTCAAAATATCATGTACTGAATATACAGTATATATGTACAGTGTGTATGTACAGTATATGAGGTCATGTTTTCTGTCTTAATCCATCTGAACATAAACATCAGACATCATGTGGACTGACCGCTCAAACAGCCTGATGATGATGTGCAGTGCCCATTTCTTGCATTTCCACCATGCCAGCTCCGGACGGTCATCCTCATCGACCTCCAGTGTCTCCTGTCAAACACACACTTTTACATTTTACAAACTTAACATTTATTTTCTAGACAGCTGAAATTGGACTTGTTTTCGTTTTTGAAAAAGCTTGTTTTTGAGTAATGTCAAAAACCGAATGTGTTAAGCTACTGTGTATGTGCATGCGAGTGCGTGTGCATGTGAGTGAGTGTGTGAGTGTGTGTGTGTCTGTGTGTGTGTGAGTCTCACAGCAGGGACATCTCGGTCCATAATGGCCCGGAGAATTTCCATCCACTGAGTCATGACTGTGTTGTTGATCAACTGGAGAGGCAACGAGTACTGCAAGAGAATGACGAGCTTTAATCATGTCATGATCACCATCAACCCCCGTGCCCATCACTATCATGGGATGCACACCACTATGCTTACTCCCCCCCCCCATATCTTACGCTTGGCGCTAAGTGTCAGGAAGTAGTAAATGCACTTGTGCCGTCTGTGCGTCCATGGGCTTGTGGGTGTTAAAATGTGGAGTGAGGCTAATTGTTGCCACATCGCTTTCGTGAGGCGCGAATTTACACTAAACCAACCCAAACCATGTCCACGCACAAGTCTATTATCGCCACGTGTTTTTCCGAGTGCAGTATTCATATGTGCCGCCCATATTTGGATTCACAGCGAACGTGCACTCTGTGGCGAGCTTCTGTTTTCCCCTGACGTCTCCTGACATCGTTGTACCACTTATGGCACTTCGTGGGCGGAAACGCTCGCCGCCACCTCATCCCACGTCTGCCTCACCTTGGGGCGCTACAGTATGAAAATGGTACCGTACGAAATAAAAATAGCTGATGTGTTTACTGAGGAAGTTGTGTTTGCAAAATGCTCCGTATGTTTTGTATATTACTTTACACTACACAAATTCAAAATAAAAACAATAACGTGTTCGTGCATTGTGAAATATACGTTCGTGAACTGTCTTCTGTGTCAAGTCTAGTCTCAGCCATCTAAATATCGACGAACCGTGTTCAAACGCATCTGGCTCTTAAAGGCAATGTCAGGTGACGCTCTGATTGGTTCAATTGATGTTCAGCCCAAAAGACACCTATGATTAATTAGCAGCCTAAACACCACATTTGGCACCCTTCACTCTCACTGTGTGCTGAGATTATGTGCTGTCTTAATAGCAGAATGAACTTGAACACACCCCAAAGCGTTCCAGCGTGCCACATCGTGCTCCACAGATTGTCTAAATAGGGCCAACAGACCACCTCTGTTACCGTACGTTTAATACACATGTGCACAAACCTGCACGAGAGCATGGAAGATCTTGAGAATCTGTTTCTGGATGAGGACTGAGAAGATGGTGGCATCAGCCAGCAGTTGGGCGATGAGCTGCTGAATCCTTGGCAGGAAGATCTGCATAGCTGCCAGCAATGGCTCCCTCTCATCTGCCTTTCTGTATCTGCAGAGCGGGCACACAGCTATTATTTATCAAACTGTCCTTTTTCATTTCAGATCGTTGTGGATTAAGTCATTGAAATTAAAATAAGGCAGGTAATGATAAAATAAGATGATGTGCCAGTACTTATAAAATTCTAACCACATCACAAGACGTACCAAGACAGCTAAATTTATTCTTAGAACTTCTAAAAATAAACTTTTACTCTGAGCATGTTCATACATACTGGTCCCATATTTCCATCGTTAAGCTGCGGGGACAAATCGAGGTGTCGTCCTCTAAGCGTCCTGCTGTGAAGAGGAATGGCTGTAATGTTACCGTGTTACTCACTCGTAGGTCTTGACGAGCTGGTAGAGAGCCAGCAGGCTTCCGTACCAGCTGCCGCTGTTCTGTGACTGCAGATACACCCCGATCTTGTCCACTATGGCGGTCCAGCGACCGGGGAAATCGTGCTTGATGATGGCTCTCAGACACATGGTCAACTGAGCACTGCATGACACAAACACAGATACAACAGCCAGTTGTAGTTAAGTTAGAATGTACTGTACTAATGACTCATATACTCCTATCCATGTCCTCACACTTTCATAACCACTGCTACGTTGTTGTAAACAATACTTGCAAATCTGGTAAACGTAATATACATGTCACGAACACAGCACGGGGAAACGAGAGTATTGCGATCGCTGTCTGCGAGCATGTGTGCGCGTGTTACCGTATGGATTCAGGACAACGGATGATGCCCTCCAAAATGTGGTCTCTGATCTGCTGCCGGTCGTTCTCGTGGATGTTGAAGGGAAAGACAACCTCACCCAGAGAGGGCTCCCTGTCCTGCCAGTACTGACTCACCATGTTTTTCAGATAGATGGCCGCTGAAAATTAATACACACACACACACACATACATACACAGAGTTAGGCACATATACAAAGGCCACACAACATCACACCCAAGCTTTCCTATGAATTCAGGAGTATAAATGTCCGGAGAGGCTGTTTTTCTAGTTCCAATTTCAGAAACTTCTAATGCATTTCTAAATTTTAATAACAGGCTGCAAGGGTGCTGCTCCACATCAGGTCCTGACCTTCAGTCTGCCGCTATCACTGTCACTACTCATCAACGCTTCATCAAGTTCTTATGTCCATTAGTCAGAAGAACTTCAAATTAAAGCGTTGATGATCAGGAGTTCTGGACACAGCTTTAAATTCAAGGTTTTCAAAGCCAGAAGAGTGTTTGTGAAACTTTACAGATCCAAAGATTAGACTCTGACCACACACACGTTGAGTCATCATATCTGTCTCACGAATTTGCTGGGCTGACCACATCTGCACCTCTCTGATGAAACACACCTAACCAAAAGTACTCATGTCTAGTTTGTTCCGTGACCTTGATAACCTCCTGCTACAACCTAAAACCACCTGACTGGATCAGCATCAGCTTACCTGATGGTTCTTCAACACTCCTTTCCCTATTTGGTGCTTCACTGTGGTTCTTTACATTGTGTGACCCTATAAGAAAACATTTCAGTCCACTAGATTTGGGGGGCTGGTAGTCCTATTCTCCCTGTCACCCGCATCCACCGTGGATCTGTTTGTCAGAGTTCCATTGATGCTGGCTTTGTGTGAGTTTGTTCAAGGTTAGAGTTGATGGTCAAAGTAGTTTTTAAAGCACCCTCTGCACCCTTATCCGCATGTGCTCCAGATATTTTCACTGATTATTGAGAAATTAGCCAAAATGTTGAGAAATCCTCCATCCTGCAATGTTCCTGGACACCTGATCTTCCCTAGATTCTGCCAAACCTGTCCACTAAGATGAAAACAAATTGGTTGGTAACTGTTAAAGTAATTCTACTAATAACCAAACAAGGACGAAAACATAAGATCCTTGGCAGAGGAAATATTAATAACGATTGGGTCTAAATAAGTAAAGCGAGGTGAATGTTTAACAGGTCTGTGTCTTACCTGCCTGACGAACAGGGAACTCCACCTGCTCGGACACGATAATCTGCAGGAGGGTTGGTGCAAAGTTGATAATCTTGTAGGACTGAAAAACATCAGGGAAGAAAAAAGCTGCATGTTCACACCGTTGTAAACAAATGAACAATCTTCACCGTTTTCACTGATTGATGGCGGTGAATTTCCCAGTAGAATGAGGCTCAGGCAATTACGTTTAATGGTTTCTGATGGTAATGAATGTTACTCTTTCCCAGGAGCAAAATTTTTTATTTCCAAGGACGACAGGAGGATTTGCCAGCTGCTCTCCAACAAAAAGCTTCTTGTGAAAGACTCCAATTGAATAATTAGGTAACAAGCGTCCTTTGAGACATTCCCTCATTTCACAGAACACAACTGGGTGGAAACACCAAAGTTTTATTACACATTTCTGCTACCAAATTCTACTGCTGCTTTAATTTTTGATGTTTTTGTGAAGAAACAAACAGCCTTGTGAAAGATCCAGGCATCACATTGACTCGCTTTCTGAACTACTAGATAAGCAAAGAAAATGTAACATCACTTCAGTCAGAACACATGAAATAAAATAATACAAAAATCTTAAAGTTTCAGTCACTACAGTGCCCAAATCTCTATATTGACTCAGCAATCCTTTTTGAATGGGAGCGTGACCTGAAGAATCTGAATCAAATTAGATTATTCCAGAGGATTCCCAGCCCTTCTGTGTACTGTTACTAAAAGTCAGCTGTTGCACTACCACAGCTTCCTCCGGTTGGTGTCCAGATCACTCCTCAATACATGCATCATTGATAAACATCCTGAAATATTCAAATAAGATAGCTTCCAACATTTTCAGTTAGATCACAACAATCAAACGTGCAGGGGAAACACTGCAGATTGCTAATATAATTAATATCCCCCAGTTTGGTTACATGCGTAATAACAATTACAAATATGGAAGATGACAGCACTTTCTCCCTCACATGTTGAGCAGGCACTATTGTCATTATTATTATGTTATTGATATCTTATCTTTGCGTCAAATTAGGCAGGACTTTTACTGAAGGAGTGATACAAAATGTTTGGGGGTTTTTTATCATACAGGATCAAAAATATCTGTCCTCTCCAGCCTACTACACCATCTCTGTTTGAGAAAAAAAAAAAGACCGGGCACTTAAATGTAACAATTATAGTTTTAATGACAAGCCAAAAAAAAGTGTTTCAGATCATTTGGATATCTATTTGTGATCTGTCTGTTCTCTTGTTTGTCATTTTGTTGAAGCCAGGCTGGGGGCGATTTAAAAATCTCCTTCCATCTGATGCTAGAGCCGGCAGTGGGTGTTAGGATAAACCGAACAGGAACTCCACGGGAAGACTTCGTTCCTTTTTTAAACCGACTCTTTGGACCGTCGGTGTCCGTTCCGTTATAAACGCTGGAGCACCAAACAATTCCAACTTTGACGTGAGAAAGTTAGAGTATCACACCTCGGGATGCTAGGACACCATTGTTCTTCCTCGACGGCTAAATCAACCAGGGGCACCGCTGCTGTCACAGTGCCTCTTACAGGCCCGAACCCCTGAAGACGGGCCAGCGGGGGAGATCGATCCCCGGAACACGGCCTGCTCTCACGCAGACTCACACACACGGGAGGGATCATTTTGGGCCACTGCGGCTTCATGATGCCCCCATCAACACAAAAACAAACACAACACTTCTGCTCACCCACCTGATTGAGTTCATTCTCCGCCGCTATCCTCAAACTTGGGTCAATGGTCCCCTTCAGGGCTTGGATTATTCGGTTTGGATCCATGTGTGTAAAGTGACACGCTTACTTCTGTGTTTTCACAATGCATACATGAAACACACACCAATGCCCCGAATCCAGCCAAGCGTTATGGCTCTGAACACACAGCAGCCACACAAGCGACAACATCCACAGATTCTGCTATCAAACTTCCGGTTTTGGCTTTTAAAATAAAACGCTCACCGGCGGACAGGCAGTGGAAAAGCTCTTGGGAGCAGCGCTGGTGCCTTTACTTTGAAGGTTTATTCGATGTGCTTCCCGTCGTACTGACACCATAGTAACGCGACTTGGTGGCCCCGCCCACTTTACCGGCAACCAGTAATCGGTTGACGTAAATCAAAGTAAAATGACAATTTACGGCTCCGTTCATTCGACTTCCACACTACAGGCAAATTTCCTGTCGTGGATGAATCGAAATGCAGACAGACGTCAGTATTTTATGGAGAAAAAAATAGATTTAACTGTTTCAGAGGGGAAAAATCCATTTTGTTATAATGGTACACCGCTATTTGTTTATGTTCTGGTTTTATAATGAGCTCATTTGCAAAACGGACACCTACGAAATAGACATTTTTACTTTTCCTTCTCAGGTATAATCAACAAAATCTGAAAGTCATATTGTTTGGAATAGCAAACTAAATAAAAATGAAATGTTTACAAATAATCTTTTATTTATGTCTCTAAATGGAATTTTGAATCCTTTCAGCAGGAAAATTATTTCAAAACAGCTTAATTTCTCCAGATTGATGGTGGCAACCATAACACAGAAAGCGAGGTGGACACCCAAAATACTACCTGCACATATACACGGAGATTATAAAATGAAAATAAACCCACCTGCCCAGTAGAAATGATGACAGGTTGCAGACTTTCAAGTAGTAAGCAGGTGTAAATAGTCTAATCCTGTATTTTCAGCTCGCTTTCCCCTCACTTTATAGACTGCATCCTCTACCTTTTCAGATGCCACATCAAAGAAAAAAGAAAAGAAAAAGAAACATGTCATTGCTCATTGTTTATTCAGGCACATCGAGAGATCTGATCCCTCCACAGTCTGAGTGCAATAATTTGGTGTTACATACCATACCCACCACCAGCAAAACCTTTACCTTCCCCAGCTTCACAGGTCCCACACAGCAAGGTGAGACTAAATGCGTAGTAGCCCAGCATCAAGCTAAGTTCACAATTCAGATAAGTCAGCCATCATTGGTCATCAAAAGCCACATAAAGGAAAGGCACAAATTTAGGAGATTGCATGAGTTTCACAGGAATCTGACCTGTAGGCTGAACAGGTGATATACAGGATGATGAACAACTACAAGGAGCACCACCGTCATGAAGTACACATTCAAGAATATCGAGTGTATTTGTGTGGACGCCACGTAGTCACCGACTTACAGACTTCGAGTGTGATCCATGTCCTTTGGCCTCTGACACACCACGTGTTAACAAATGTTCTTGGCACTGTCATGCAGCCTGACTACAACACTCCAGACTCACGCTGTAGTCAGTTCACTGGAAAGCATATTATCCATACAGTGGTGAGCGGGTTGCTTGGCAGGCGGCAGCTCAGTCCTGGTACAACAGGAAACCGGAGAAAGTGCTGTACTTCCAGGTGCTGCCGTAGATGGCCCCACGGTGCAGCCGGAGCCACACCTGGTCTCCTTCGAAGAGCGGCAGGATGGCGTGGTTGCTGGCCGTCTCGTGGTCCGGCGCTCCGTCGTTGGCGTACGCCGACACCATCACTTCCTCGTTGCGCATTAAGTTTATGTAGAGCGGCACGTTGATGGCCAGCTTCAGGATGTGAAAGATAAAGACGTAGGTCCCGTTGACGGGACAGGTGAATCGACCGATGTGGGCATCGTACACTTCCCCCAGGTTGCTGTGTAGTTGGTCGAACACGATGGGCTGATCCAGGTTGCCCGGGGCGAAGTTGGCAGTGCGAGAAGCGGTGAAGGCCACTCGCAGGGGCTGGGAGAGCGGGTAGAGCTGCATGGGGAGCAGCGTGGTGTGGTGGTGACCGTGCGGAGTGAGCGGCACTTCCAAGGTGGAGACTGAGAGGGAATCCCCGTGTCCGGAGTCCAGAATGGTGAAGGCCGTCTCCTGGTCTGGGCTGCTCACCTGGGATGAGTCACTCCAGGCTGCTGCACAATCAGGACAAAGAATTAAAAGCTTGGAGAAGCTGCTACCTCACCGTGAAAACCTCCTGTTTGTGTTCAGTCTGGTTCAATTTAATCAACGCAAGATTTTCAAGCATCCATCTCGTGCACTAAAGTTTTGTAATGTCAGCTGTCCATCTCTGGCGTTTCATCACAACATACCACAAACTTTTCCTTTGCAGACAGCGGGTAGTAACCTTGCTTATTTTTCACCCCTAAAGAAAGATCATTTGACCAATTTTCTGTTTAGTGCATCTATTAAGGATCTCTGAAACTTAAGCAGCTAGTCAGCTTGATGTACAAGTATCTCTATATCTCTATATATAGTATATCTGTGCTTACCAACAAAATCTAAGGACTGAAGTTGTTGGTTGTAGAGGCCTTTTAAGCCATAAGCCCAGCAGCAGCCTATGAACTCAGTGTCGATAAGAACAAGTGCCATTTCTTTATCGTCACTTTAAGCAGATTGTGTTTATTTTTCTAACTTTTTCTCTAACGTTTTCATGCCACTGTAACCCAGACAGTTATCTCATTGTTTCTCTGAAACTTGAATATGTCTTGAGATTATAGAGCGCTCTTACCACTGGAATTATGCCGGCCTCTTCCACGTCGGTAGCTGTATTGGTATCCAGAGTCCTGAGAAAATACCAGAGGGTAATTTGAATTTACATCCAAACACAAAACTATGATGATTGGTTCATGGCAGCCATGACTTTTACATAAATCCTGTTTGACATTTTTTTTTGAAAACATAGTTGAATATCCTGCCAAAAAGGGCTAAAGTATGTTGACAACCACATTAAAAATGGAGTTTATCCAGATGTTCCTAGAGTTCACACTTACCCTGGCAGCATACAGTAGAGGGCCAGTATCCCTGAGATGAGACTGGTGGAAGAAGGTTCCTCCTAAAGAGTAGAGATCAGGGTTATTCCGCAAAACCGCCTCAATAAGATACAAATCAGCCTGACGTCTACATGCCATTTAAGTTTAGCCTCATGGAGTACCTAACAACCACCAGATCCTGCTCATGGAGATGAACACATGCCTATAAAAAGGTGTGGGGGTGGGGGGAGTGGTGAATGAGACGAGGTTTGATGAAACTGATGAAAAGAGGAGAAAGACAGGAAGAAGCTGAGGATAGATACCTCGATACCACCCAGAAGTGCGGAACGTTTGTGCCAGGCCCTTTCCACCGCGTGCCATACCTCTCACAGATCCTCTGTTGGAGTATGACCGACCCATGCTTCCACCCGATTGGCTAGGGGACAGGTCAATCTGTCCACCGTTACCCACTGCATAATCTGACTGATACGCTGCAGAGTTGACGCAGCATAAAGTCCATCATCAGACGAAGGATTAGCCGGCAGGTGGATTCACGTTTCAAACTTCGCTCAACGTACCTGGCTGAGGTTCATCCTCTGGGGGGGCAAACTCAGGTGGTGTCTGAGTGCTGGTGGTGCTGTACCTGGTCTCAGTGAACTCTGTGGAGTCCGATTTGAACTTCATTTCCCCGTTCTGGGTTAAAGGGGAATTGACCTTAAAGACCTAGAGAGAAATGAAAACAGTTTTTGCATGTTGCAGCCCTGTTGGTACTTCGTATCGTGTATGAATTTAAACGAGGATCATCCGTTGGGTGCACTTCATCTTTCAAAATGTCCGAGCAAATCAACAGAGAGAGACAGAAATATTTTTATGACCACGTTCACACCTCAACAAATGGCGTCATAATGTTTTAACCAAATCTTTTTCACCTGCAGTGAGAATTTGAATTCTATTTTTAAAAATGCACAGATGTCTGTAGGTTGCTCTGTGAGGAATGGAGGAGTGACGGTTTGGTCCAGAACAAACTATGTTCTATGATCTAATCCCAGTTACATGATATAATACACTATGTGCCAGCTCAAGTTCTCTCTGTGTGTGTGTGTGTGTGTGTGTCTTACAGATTGGATGTTCTGAAACGGTGCCGAGGCGAGGGTCCGTCTGGTAGGTGGTGTGGAGAATGCCTGTTCCTGAGGAGGGGTAGAGGAGCGCGGTGTCACCCCGTTGCAGGGGGACTGCTTCCCTGACTCAGTAACGGGGGACTGGGGGACAGGAAAAGGTTTCAAAAGTGAATCAAAAGTGGACACACAGGACATTGGTACCATCGTCTAACCACCACTAATAAGCATCCATTTAACTCTGACTGTGTCCTTCGTTAGCAGCTGATGACACCAAATACAGCACATCAAGTTATAGAGAATGGGTTGAAATCATTTACTCTGGGATGACTCTTCTCCTCCAGGCTGACAGAGATAACGGAATCTCTGTGAAACAGCGGCGGTGAGGGGAATGCTGCATGTTCAGCCAGCTGCAGCGGCTCCTGCAGAGATGAGATCATTTCGGTGAGTAGTTCAGGGACACGGGGGAGGTCAAATGCGTCGCGGGTCGTAAGTGTAGTGAATTACATGAGGTAGGTCCAAATCACAGGTCTCCACGCAGCCATCCCCAGCGGTCGGACTGCTCTTGCGCTCCTTAAGCCTGGTAGGCAGGGGGGTGGACTGAGTGGGAGATGAGGACCAAGTGACATCTCTAAATAAACTCCAGTTCAAGTCAGATGTGGCAAATCAGAGAAAATGAGGAGAGCTTACGTGCATAGATTTGGGGAGAGCTTCAATGGGGCTTCTTGAGTCTACCTCAGCTGGTCAGTAGGTGAGGAGAGACGAGTTTTTTTTAAATGAATCGACTTACAGTATCATGAGTTTCAGCCTCACATTTAAAAATAAGCAAACACACATTCAGATACAATGCAAAACGTTATGTAATCTAGAGACAATGCCAACAGAATATTCACCAAAATGATTATTCTGCATTTTTAATTTTATTAATTTGATAGGATAAAAGCAAAACCCTCCATGTTACCAAGTGGAGAGGGAGATCCTGAAGCCCGTCTGCTGAGTCTGAGGAGGCCTTTAGTGGGCGAGCCCTCACCCTCCAGAAAAGAGTCCTAAACAGAATATTTAAAAACAATCTTCAACACAGGAAAACACAGTGAAATACTAAAGCCATCACTTCATCCGATACTGTTTCCATGAAGTTAAATTTGCATGAGACCAGGTGGGAATACGCCATGTTCCACCTGCATGAAACTGAAGGAGCCGTGGATGTTTGCCATCAGGTCCTCCAGGTGCTTCTTCCTCAGAGTGGGATCTTTAGGTAAGGCAGACGGGGAGTTGAATACCTCCGCTGGAACCTCCATGTCAACCGCCTGTTGACCATGAAGAGGATCGTTTGTCTGTGCAGGAACCAAACTATCCTGTACACACACGACGGTAAACGTTTCACACTCACCAGTTTGGCATTTTGCTCCCCTTTGGTTTTCCTCTCTTTTCTCTGGAGAGAAGATCAAGCAATTAATTATTTAAGTGAAGAAACATTATGCACAATTAATCTTGTCTGTGATTTCATCCTGGATTAGAACATGAAGCATCATCAGTCCGGAATGACATTTCATCCACCACGTTAGTGTCTTGGAGACTTGCAGGTATAAATGAAATCTATGAATGGTCAGGAGCACAAATCTGTGTTGGCCATTCCTCAAGTAATAACCTGTGAATAAACTATTTAAAACCAGATTGAAGAAAAATTGTTAATATATTGAATTCATTTAAAAACGGATTATTTACCTCTGAATCTTTATAACAGAGGTGTACAAGACCTAAATGACTCTGAAATCATTGGTAGAGGGCAGAGGTCAATGATCCAGAATGGCATTATTATTTGTCTTAAGTTCCCAAAAGTCAACAAATGTGTCACGCTGGCTTCACCAGGCAACCAATAGTTTCATGACATTAACTGGAAAATGATCATGTGACCGTCCTGTTGGGACTCTGACATCAACTCACCCGTTTGGTGTCAACAAATTGTTTCTTTGTGGTGAGCGGGACTTTGGAGATGAACGTAGCCGCTCCTTTCCACGGCTTGTAAACTCCAGCTTTAGGCGAACTGGGTCCATCGGTGAGCTCCATATCCCAGCATTCAGGAGGCTCGCGCTCCTTCATCACCTGGAAGTCCTCCTTCCAGTTTTGGGTAGAGGGAGCCTCCACATCAGTCAGGAAGTGTCTGTTGAAAAACTGCCACATGGCCAAGAGAATGTCAGAGGATCCTGGAACGCTGGCTGACAGTGAGCCGTCAAGCATCGTGGGGTTCAAACACACTTCCTTACCTGCTTAGGAGCTTCATTAGTTTTTGGCTTTGAGCTGACTGATGAGAGCAAAAAAACAAAGACAAAGGATGAAGTTGATGCCTGTGTTGTTGCCATAGATTATAAGTTTAGCTTCAGGATCAAAATAAATAAATTAAAATAGAGTAGTAATAGTGATAATAATACTCCTGCACAGTTTAACAGTGTTTGGAAATAAAACGCTTCTCCATGTTGGCATCCATGACCAAGAACATTAAGAACATCATTAATGAAGTGGGTTTCTCTATTCATTGACACAGTTTAACAGAAAAAAAACGTAGTGGTTCCAATAAATACGTGAGACAATGTTGCCTTGCTGTGTATTTGCAGATTTATTAGATAAAGTGCATATTGAATATTCTAGTTTATTCTTAAAAACTACCACTGGTGTGTCGATGCCATTACACCGTATTGAAGATTCACTCCATCCATCTACAGAATGAACACGCTGGAGCTCTCCAAGATTAAAATTATTTGGATGGATAGGACCAAAAAGCAAAAAAAAAAAAGAAAAAAGCGTCAGACAGCTGGAGCAGGTTGTTCTTACTGTGGCTGGGGGAGCTCTGGAACGCCTCTGGCACGTTTGGTGGTGATGGCGGTGGTGGAACACAAATGAAGTACTTGCAGTTAATCAGCCTGGTCAGCTCTTCTTTCAGCAGCTTAACTAAAGAGATCAGAGTCACACAAGTGAAAACTGCTTTGTCTGCCAAATATCTCAACATCCCTGATTACCATTTACATTTACAAAATCATCCCATCGGAGGGTTTTTCTTACAAGTTGTATTTCAGTTAACTCTGGTTTTATTGAAAGATGAACTGCATCCAGTTCGTACGGTCTCTGCACCACACCAGCATGTATTTAGATGAAACGCTGCCCATTATTACCCATAATGCCATGCACATACAATGGGGCCAAATGCTTGTATATTTTCACTTGCATGAGGAAGTTTGTGGAAATTTTCAAACTGCATTCATCATTCGGCCTGGTTTTAATCCAAGAGAAAATAGGAAAACACACTGCGGTGCTAATGAAATCTTGGGTTTTGATATTTCACATTTCATTTACCAGAGATGCTTTAATCAAATCTGTTTGGTTTCAGAGCAGGAAAACTACAAACAAACAAAGTTGAAACACAAAAACAGCGCCTGATCCAACAAGAGAATATGAGAAAATCCATCATAACCATTACTGTTGCTGATAACAGGCCGGGCTGTGTAAACACTGACATTTTTCTTATGGAGATTAAGACTGAGACTATAGAAACACTTTCATTTTATCTCGGAGAGACTAAAAAAAGGATCTTTAAAAATGAGTTGTGTTTTCCAATATTTCTCTCAGAAGATACAGAGGCACTCATCAAGAGAGAGATAGGGAGACGGAGCATCCTCAGTCAGTGTCAGTGAGAAATTTAACAGAATGTCCAGGCTGCCGTCTGCTGCCTGAGGAGAGTGTTGAGTGACTGATCAGGTTTAGGAGCGGCCTTGAGATGATGCCCTACGACCTGGATACAGGATCTTCTTGGAAGACAGTATTTCACTCAAACATGTTGGCAGGTTGGAACGGTGGAAAATTCCTCCGCAGCGTAAGAGTAAATCTGCTCAGCGGCTCGAGGTGGTTAACATTTAACAGTGGTTAAAATGGTTGACGTTTATTTTTCTGGTTTGGAATATGATCGTTTTATTGGAGGTGCTTGGATTGTTGCGCTTTACACTCACATGACGATCCAGCGACCGGTTTGTCTTTACCCTCCAGCAGGTCCAAGTAGAGGGCAGCGGACCGTTCCATTTTTTCCTCTAAACTGGAACACAAGACAGGAAAACTATATAAAAACTACACAGGAAGTGAACAATGCTGTAAATGATGTTTTCATCATGTGGAAAGTGAGGGATTACTTTTTGGGATTATTGCAGCCAGAATAATTTACATCGTGGTGGTGTTTTTGGGTTCGGTTTAAGGAAGTGTCAGACTGATTCGCAGGCTGGATTGAGACCTGCTTCAGGCTAAAGTACACACATAATCCCTGTGAAAATCCCTGGATTGAGGGAGTTCATTCAGAGGGCACTTTATTGGATATAGTTACACAATCTAACAACAATCTTGAAATTTTCATCTCTTCCAATTCCTACATACTTTCACTTTTAAATACTCAAAACCGTCAACTACTGAGCCTTTTCAAATCCCGACTAGATGGAGGACTTGCGATTCCCAAGTCACAAAATTTAGCTGCGACTCCATTCGATTTTAAATTATTCGATTTTGACCGGATTCTGATTTATTTCAAATAAAAGTGCTGCTATTGGTTTAATAATGATTACTGATAGATGTAAAAAGAAAAGCTGCCAGAGTAATAAAACTATAAACTGAAAGTGCTGATTGTTACCAAAAAATTGGCTTGCAGCTTGCATATGAAATATAGAGAAAATATATATCATTTAGGTCAAATTTGTACCAATTCCAAACTAGAATAGTCGTATTTTTAATGTCTATAGTCATTTTTTGCCACACACAGACACACACACACAAGCTACCACAGAACAGAGACCAACTAACACACATACACACCACCATCCCGTTCACCATAGCAACAGCATTGGTGTGGTTGTTCATAGGTGGATGAGTTAATGAACAAAAATACACAATCATTCCAGATAATTTAATCCATCTGAACGGAGAGGTGGATATGAGGAATCAACTTTACAAGCTAGACATAGATATAATTCAAGGATCTGGGATATCCGATCTTGTATTAAAAGTTGCATCTTAAGGACACCCCACCAGAACACTAGGAACCACGAGAAAACCATGTCTGCCCTAACAACCACCATGAATCCCAGAGCAACCACGAGGAAAACCATAGCAATCATCCAAGCAATTACAGAAATCACCACAATGAACACAATCCTGGGCAGGAGGGAAACATTATGTGTGTGTGTGTGTGTGTGTGTGTGTGTTTCCTCCAGGATCGCCAGTTTTCTCCCTCCTCCAAAGACATACAGCTTAGGTGAGTTGGAGTATCCACCATAGATGTGAATGGGTGAGCGGTTGAGTTGTCTGGCACCATGTGTCAGTCCCATGATAGACTGGCCACCGGTCCAGGATGGAACCCTGCTCCATCCTCACACATCCTTTTCTCCTCTGAAGGGTCCAACGCGAGAGACCACTACCACTTTGATGGAACAGAAGATGACAGCTATGGACGGAGGACGCACCTGACTCTCTTCTCGTTCTTGATTTGAAGTAAGGCAGCGAGCTGAACCAGGCTGTTGAGCAGCTGGGCCGGGACTTGAGGTGCCTGGTTGTTTCCGGACAGCAGGTCTTTCTTGATGTGGTCCTGCTGCAGCAGGTGGAGGATGTGTTGGACCTGGAGCATGGTGCTCAGCTGCCTCCTCTCAGCCTCCACTTTGGCCACTTGTTCTTTCTTCTCTGCCTTCTTCTGGGACCTCAGCAGCTGCAGGAGGATCACACAGAGACTCTGATTTACACGCTGAAAAAGTGTGTGAACGGTGTTCGTCAGTGTCAGTCTTACGGTCTGAGTGAGGCCATCCAGGCTCCTGTGCAGCTCCCTCGCGAAAGCCAAGTTGTGCAGCACCTCCTCGTACTTCTCCACGGCCACCTTGGGAGCACAAAACAAAAACAGGAAGCACTCCAAACACAGTGACATCCTGAATGACATCACACCCACTTCAGCCATCTTACCATCTGATCCTTGTTTAGTGCCTCACCCCGTTTCAGCCTCTTCTTGTAGTTTTCCAGTTTGAGCTGTGGGCAGAAAAGACACAGGTGTCCTCCACGATGCCTGGCCCCGTTTCATACCTGTCATCGGCTCTGCCTGTGGCCACCCTACCTTCTTTTTCTCCAAGTTGCGAACCTTGTGCTTGAGGCAGATGAGACCGTCTTCTATGTAAGTGTCATAGCCGGGGTAGGCGGTGGAGACGTCCAGCGTGAGCTGCACGGTGCTCAGCCCGCACGGTGAGCCCACCGTGGGGCTGTCCGTCACACCTCGGTCCTCCTGGACGTCTGCCCCCTCCTCTGAGCACCCGGGAGGAATGCAGACGTCCAGGTTAGGGGAAGGAGACAGCTGCACCATGTTGAGATCCTCACTAGAAGACAGGGACGGCATGATCACTGCTCCTGTTCAAGAGACACAGAGAGACGGGCATACGTTCCTGCAACCACAACAACAAGGAAGAGGAAGCTGAGAGCAGCTCGGTGTTGGGAAGAAGCCAAGCCGGTGACACTGCATTTACAACCGACAGGGATCCATCAGACACACAACACACAGCACAGCACAGCACAGCACAGCACAGAGGGACCGGAGCAGCATCAGGTCAGCACACAGGTCCATGTGAGGCACATGATGGACCTCATCCCGGAGTCACCGCGGCCGGACCTCAGGCAGCAGGCGAGGCTAACGCAGCGCACAGCGTGGCCTCACGGAACACAGCGCACATGCATCATCATCATCATCATCATCATCATCATCATCAACAGGAAGACAAAGAGCACACCGACCTGCGTGAACTCCTCACAGCAAACACGCTGCTGCGGCGGCGGAGGCGGCGACGGCGGACACTCAGCCGGTCCGGTTTAACGGCGTGCAGAGGCCACGCCGGTGTCAGCTCATAGCTTTATATAGTCTGCGTCACACACACACACACACACACACACACACACACACAAACGCACGCACGCACGCACGCCCCCGCGTCCACACGCACGCACACACACACTCACAGTCTGAAAGTAAGATTCATTCATTCCTCTTCAATCGAAAAACTTTATATTTTTCTTATTTTTCCTGTGCATCTTTTATTCAGAAGTCAAAGCCACATTGAGGTTCTCAAAGTTTGATTCTGGGTCATTTTCGGGATGATTTTGAACATTGGCAAAGTGTTAAAGCCACTCTGTTTTACAGAACTGACTTAAAATATAATACGATTAAAAATAACTTTAGTCAAAACACACAATACTCAATTTCATCTCAAAACAATGTTGGTGCAAGTGTAAAAGGAACTTCACCACATTATGCTGCTGTTCAGTTTTTATTGGTTTAAAATGTAGTATGTTTGATTTAAAAATGCAGAGTGGGAAATTTTGAGGTTCAAAACACACACATAAAAACTGTTAGTGTATCAGTGTAAACAGATGAGACACAGCAGGACTGGATAACATGACAGGACTTAAAGGAATGAACCAGACACCGATGAAATGCTCTGATTTACGCTCTCCACAAAGATATCATCTGATATTATTATTGTTAAATCAAATAAATTGAAATATACAGTTAAGTAAAAATGAGGCCAAAATCACAAGAGATATTAAGTGAGAATGTGCGATGGAGAAAATAAGAGGTAGACATCTATCATATCCTCGAGGAGGGGAGGTCATAATTTATTCCTAATAATCTGAGTGTTTCTTTATAGCAGATAAAATGTTGTTTAATCCTGTTTGAATCAACGTCTGGTAGCTGTTGGAGGTGTGATTGTGTTTTGTTTATGTGTCCACTCTGCAGGGAGCAGTGGAAAAGATTTTTTATTCCAATGAAAATGGGTTTGCACTGGGCAAAGGACACATTTTCAAGAGACTTTTTGCTTATTCAATGTTTTAGTAGATTTGCTATAATTGATAAGTACTCGATGGCTGACTCAAAAGATTTTTAAAATTTATTTAGACAAAGTTTTCAAAATTGTGCACTGCATTCCACCACAGTAGGGGGCAGCATTACACCTACAAAACATCACAAAGAAGAAGAAGAAGCAAAAACACCAGAAGAAGCTGAAGACGAAGTAGGAGGAGGATGGCTGGGCTGTTGAAAAAGGTGAGCAGAGGTCATCATTTACTTTATTGATATTATTCTATGATATATTCCGACCGCGGACGCTGCAGCCATATCATTAGCGTCCCGCGGGTGTCTGTCTGTCTTTCTGTCACCGTTGACTTCCCCAGGCGTCTGATTACGCGTTAGCTTGTAGCAGTTTGGCTAACAGAGCGACCGACATGTCTGAGCTGAATGTCAGAGCTCCTCGTCTGTTCAAAGATGAATAATGACAGGCGACAACAGAAGCGTCTTACTGTTCAAACCGATGTCTGTTCTCAAAGCGGACAGCTGTACAGTATCTCCTCATTCCAACTCTTAGCTTATTAATTTGGTTCTTCGAACTCACCGGAGAGTTCGATTAGCTTAGGTCGATCGTGTCCATTGACAAGGTTGTACACGTCGATAGTCGAAACCATGATCAGTTATGATTGTCAGAAACCACGGCACAAGAAGCAAGAAACATACGGAGAATTCAAATCAATTAGCAAAGTTAACACTGCTTAAACGGCCTACAGCAGCACTTAAGAAGGAATCGTTAAGGGAATTAAAACAGAAAAAATGTCTGTTTTGCGATGTCTCTTGTTTTTTTTTTGTCGTGTGTCAGCTCATAAAGCAATATAAAAGCTGAAGTCAGTTTGTAGGTTGTAGTATTTACCTCACACATGTTCAACAACAGATTGTAAGTTTAAAATGTAACATGAACCCTGTAAAGATGCTGGAGTGAACCTGGCTAAAATGTCCTTGTAAAAAGTGCACAAGTAACTCACAATAATCTCTCTGTCCATCTTCCTCTCCAGACGACAGGCTTGGTTGGCCTTGCAGTATCCCAGAATCCTCATGAGGTGAGCAGCTCAAAGTGAATGAACCAGCAGGCCCTCCGATATGTTTCTCAGTCTGTATATCTTTTGAATTTTAAGCATAATACTGAAAGGTGATTTTACAAACAGACACAAAGTCTGGTTCTCATCCTGAAACACAAATCAGAAAATATGCAGCACATTCCATGGATCATTGTATAAGGCACAATGAAGGAAGAAATTAACATCAGAGTTTTCTCTTATCTAATTTAAGCATCAGATTCAGGTCATCGGTTTCATCCTGATGGACCATGCAGGAAGAATCTTCATTTACGTTGCTTAGTTACACAAAATAGAACTAAAAATAATACAATCAAAGCAGGCATTTAAAATGTTTCAGTAATGGAAGACAGCTCAAATTGAAGCTGCTTTGTAGTGTAATCCCATGTATGTAGAGTGTAGTAACTGACTGTCATTTATTCTGTTCTGATTGGTGAAATATGGAATACAAAGACTCCAGTCTGCCTCCGAACTCCTCAGCTAAAGTTTAAGTTTGTGTTCTATCGTTAATCATGTCGCAATTACAAAGACTCAGTTAATGGGACAGAGAAGGCGAACTTGTCTCTATAGTTTGGCTACCTGAGTGTTTGAGATTTAAAGTTCAGTTTGTCATCAATTCAGCTGTTAAGATATTCATCTATGAAGTATATATGAGACTGCATTAGGATATTTGGTATTTGAAAATCATTTTTGCGTGTTGCAGCTGTTCAGTGGCTGACTAACGCTCCTCTGCTCCTCTCAGCGTCTGAGGATTCTCTACTCTAAGATCCTGGCATCGGTGCAGACTATGCCGCAGGACGCCTCCTACAGGAAGTACACCGAACAGCTGGTCAATGAGCGCTTCAACTTGGTCAAAACAGTGTGTAACACACTATTTGTTTGTTTGTGTGTACAAGTTCTCTGGAGTATTTCTCGTGCTGGCTAAACTTATTTATGTTTGACCTCATAGGAGCCTGATGTTGAGAAGCTGGAGAAGAAGATCAACTGCGGGCAGATAGAGGAAGTTATTTTTCAGGTAGGCCGCCAGAAAAGGGTGTGCTATTAAAAAAAAACAAAAAAACACACAAACAACTCGGGAACCGACACTGTGGCAGGACATATAATTCAAGTATTACAGAACTGTGGCTCTGATTCATGTACAGATCTGTTCTCCAACTGAATTGAAATAAATGCTGGTTCCATGGCTTTAAAGTCATTGTTTGTGATGGTGTATAGGTTTGATTTCTGTATGTATGCATGATATATTAATGTGTGTATCTTTTCTAACTTTGTCACGTGTGCAGGCGGAGTGTGAACTTGCTCTGTCCAGGAAGATGTCCGAGTGGAAACCATGGGAACCTCTGACAGAAGAAGCTCCTCCTAATCAGTGGAAATGGCCCATCTAAATACAGATTGGGACCTGCTGTATATGTTTGCGTATGTGTGTGATTGTACTTCAGTCATGTATGAATTAAAGCTTTGGAAATATTTCCCCATTTACCTCTGTTATTTCCTCAGGAATACAGACTAACTCACAGAAGAACCGAGTCAGGAATGTGGTCCATGGGCCAAATAGGTTGAAAACCCCTGATCAAATTGAAGAATAACACATGAAATAAAAAAGTCAAAGTTTATTAGGTATAAACAGCACTGTGTTAAATGTAGTTTTTGAATTTGGATTGCATGATATTTAAAGTATTAACATTTTGTCTCATGTAACTGGAGTGACGTAACAATACTACCAAGTACACCAAATATTTTAGACAAACCAGAATCTACATAAATCAATTTGTTTGTGTGTCTTGAAATGGTGGATGTTAACACTCCATCATTCACGGTAACTAGTCATATAAACCCTCAGTCGCCTTAGTATTTCTGTACCAACTACACACTACTGGGTTTCTCAGACACTGCAATCAATTCCATATAAATCTACGAAGTACATTCGGAGCAGTAGCCAAAGATGCAGAATTTTTGACACCATGCTTCACTTGGCGTCAGCATTCATTATGTATACTGCTTATCCATGTCAGCACTGAACGAAAGGCGGGACACACACTGGACTGTCCAACATATAACTCTAATCACACTCCCATTCACACCTATGGACAAGTTAGATACTCCAATTAACCTAAGCTGCATGTCTTTGGAAACCACATGCCACCTCGTCGCTGCTGCACCAGCAAGGAATGGAGACAATTTCAGCCAGAACAGCTTGCACTTAATGGAAGTGAAGTGAGTTTGTCATGGACCTGAAATTGGGCATACATGTTGCATGCTGACAATCCCAGGGACTTTTAAGAGCAAGAAGAAGATCAAATAAATATTAAGCATTTCCTAAAATTGACTGCAGTGTGTGTGTATGTGTGTGTATTATTATTTTACCACAATCCTGCGATAGTTTTGCTGATGAATGATGGCTAGGGGCCAGTACAGCTTTAACCGGTGGCTTTAACCAGCATCTCCTCATTTTACAAAGCCACAACTAAGCTGTGCCTGACATTTTGGTCATAGAAATCCTTAATGAAAGTCATCTAGGTGTAAAAAGTTATCAATAATTACAATATCAACAATTAATTTAGTATTTGTTACATTCATTTCTGAATGTCTGCACACAACAGTTCATTTTGATATTCAGATTCATAATCGACATAGAACTAGAGTAATAAAGCCTCTAGTATCCCATAATAACCCCACACAAAGATCATACCTGTTACTACAGGTTACTACAAGTAAGAATCACCAGCCGGCACTTTTAGCTGCTCAGTAATGAAGCAGTGCACAGAAGGATTGTTACAGGTCGCCGCTCTCCTCAGTCATCTGTGTTGACTTGTTCAGGCTCTGGCCTCCTGTGAAAAAGTGGAGCCTCTCTGTAACAGCTGCAGCATGATGGGATAAACGGGCGCAAACTCCTTCCTCTGACGAGCTCTCACCAACTGGACGTAGGCCTCCAGAGCGCCCCTTTGAGGAGGTTGGAAGGAGGTGCACAGACAAATAAAGACAAATGCTATGTCAGCAGCGATCATTAAATAGGAGTCTTGGTTTGTGTTAGCTGGACAGATCAAAAGGTTATTGATTGATTTCAATAAACTTTGTGATGAGTTGTAGCTGAGGGGACATTACTGTACATTTCAAGGGTCTGGGTCATAGTTTTAAATTATCATAATCTTTTTAAATGTAATAATATTGTTATATTCAGACTGCTTCTCCTGTGTTCAGATTTAGTCACCGCTAGATGGCAGCAGAGACTACAAACACAGTCGGCCTCCTACCCAACACACCATTGCACAGCTGAGACAATGATTGGTGGTACCAGCCACTGCACATAACATCTATCCAGGGTCAAACTGGTGTGTAAAATTACAGCTGCTGCTGAGTCATAGAGATTCAATACTAACCGTGTCTAAAAAGCACAAGCACGATATCATATCAGAACAATACCTACTACAGAGCTTGGCCAGGAAGAAATGGTGTCTAATGAAAGTGATGGAACTTAAAACAAAAGTATTGCTGACAGTGCTAGGGCCCAAGACGCCCCAAATAAGCAAATAAAAAGATGAAGACATGAAGGATAACCTGATCAGGGAGAGTCGGTCTCTCTCAGAGGGGTGATCGTCCAACCACTGGGAGTAACGCGCAATCGACCACTCTGCTCTCTGTAGGAGAAAAAACAGTTTGAGCTGCTTCATTTACTTTTATTTGTTTAAAGTGTCACTGCACTACATCTCCCTGTGATAACTGAGAACAGTTTAGGCATTGTGTGTGGTTCAAAGCGTGTGTGTGTGTTCTGACCTGGTTAGGTGACTTGAGCTCAGAGGGAGCTCTGTTGAAGAGGAAGTGCAGCACAGTGCTGTAGGGGATCAGGTCACCCACTGCTGGACTGTTGGCTATCAGTTCGGTGGTCTGAAACAGCAGCGGTCTGGAACACAACACAAACATCAGTTGTGTGTGTATGTGTGTTGTGTTGTTTATTGTAGATATTACATAGACTCCCCCAAGCTGATGCAGGCTGGACAACGGGACACCAATTGACAATAAACATTCAATTATGGCCACAATTGATGCCACTCTGTGGGGATATGCAACAGCATGGCTGAGAACAGGTTACACTCCTTATATTTAAATTCATACCTGAACGAGCGCAGCATACGGTAAGGCTTCCCCAAATCAGACACTCTCCTACAGAGAGGAGTCACTGCCATCTCCATCTGAGACACAGCAGCAAAACACGAGGGTGAACAACAAGAGAGGAAGATCCCACAAAAGAGACACCTGGCAAGGTCACACGTACCTGTGCAAAGTCCGCAGCTAACCTCATCTTTCCGCCCTCCCCCAGGGGGCGCACCAGGCTTGCGTGGCGGATAAAGAGCTCAATTGCTCTCTGAGCAATAGACTCAGTGCTCTCATAGATGAAATCCACACACTGGAACTGACGGAAGTAGTCAGCCATCACTCTGGAGATGAATCCCTGTAGCTCCTTCATGTAGAGGGAGCAGGGAACGTCAGGTTTACCTGGGTTGGAGAGAGGCCTGCAAAACGCACATATGCACAAGAGTGTCATGCCTATCAATCAGTACATTTACAGAGACTTACAAATCTTTCCATTTAACTTTGGTGGCTAATCAACCGAATGGCTTTGATGGCAATTCTACTGATCACTAACAAGTGGGAATAAAATACAGTTTAAAGAATCAGCCAGATTTTTAAAAAGTCAGTACCAAATGTTTATGAATAATTTTACTTTTGAAGACACGTTACATCTGGCACTGTGCTTAAGATTTTCCCCAACAGTCTAAATAAAAAGTTAGACCAGCTGCAGCAAACTCGCTGAACAAAGAAACGAACGACGACAGGCTGCAGTCTAGGTTTAGTAAATATTCATCATGAATATGGCTCATATCACTGAGCAGCTGGTGTCATATGAACAAAGTGATTGACACATTGAAGTGGCACACAGGACAACACGTTTACAACATCATTCGAGTTGTGTAAGTGTAGAGAGTGCATGAGAAACAGGTACCAACCCTGAGAAGTCTTCCTGGTGTAATGTGATGATGATGGCCTCTATGGAATCACTGACGGATTGCAAAAGAGGCTGCACCGCACTGCTCATCAGGGCCTGCACTCCCTGAAGGAATAAAACAACAACCTTAGTGTAACCATTCTAGGCCCTGGAATGTTTGGCTACATGTGTGTTTTCATGTCGGCATGAGAGGCGGAGCCAATTGTTTTGGTAAAAATGTGAATAGATGTCTCAGCATAATGTTGAGCCTTATCAGGTGCAGGTTGAATTTCTGCCATCCTCTTTCAGCTGCAGCCTTGCTCTATATGTTACTATTGGTTAGGGGACTTCTGGGTTCCTTGTAGATTTGTTTCTAGCTGATCTGGGTAGGGAAAAGGAAATCCTACTTTGCGTCCATACAATTCAAATGAAAGTAACGCAAGTTTCAGTAACACTGTATCATGTCCCACAGCGTCCCATCTGGTTGGTCAACCAATTGACATTGTGGGTGTGAGTTTGAAAATGTTAATCCTCAGCACCAGACATGTTTATTTTGCCATTAAGAAAATTCCCCTCTCATAAGTCTAAGAAAATAAAAACCTACATGGTGCACAGTGATCATGATCAGAAACAGAACATACCAGGCCTGCATGACACTGGAGGAAAAAAAATTGCATCGAGTTATTTTCATTTTTTGCAATGTGTTCTATCTTAGGAAAAACACGCTACAAGTGTTTTTTAGTTGTGCTGTTGTTCTCTTAATAACCACCATGTGTCAGCGTGGAGATGCGTGTAGAGAAATCTGTGAACAATGAGCTCTAGGTCGGAGTGTGTATAGCACTTCTGATGATGGTTATTGTACCTCCAGAGAAGAGGCGAGGGCCAGCTCCGCAGCCGGGGGACATGACACCAACCCGGAAATAACCTGCCACAAACACAGCAAGGGAATAAGTTAGAACAAGAGCCAAAACATAAATAACATGCTCTATCCTTCCTAACCACAGTTGAAGACATTGACTTTTTCATGATATCGGCACTGTATAACTTTCAGAAGTTATTGTATTCTTAAAACAAAATAGAGAGAAATACTAGATGAAATTGTCATTGTGCTTAGAGAGGAAGAGAGTATTTATGGTAGCTATCTACCTTGGTGACAGCCTGCTGCAGACGGTAGAGGGAGTTGACCACAGCAATGTTCCTCCTCTGACCCTCTGTTAATGGACCGATCACCTGACTGGCATCACCCTGAGTGCACAACTGTGAGCGGAACAGGCATTATGGACTGACTGAAATGTAAACAGACTATGACATCACTGCATAATAACAAATGGTGACAGATGTTACAGGGGGACACGGAATATTCTTTAAATGTTTGAACAACCCAAAGTGTTCATATATTCTGCATATTCTTCTATTTGAACAAACATGGTCAGATGATGTTGAGTTTGTGACAGATGTTCAAGACTGCTAATCAAGTAACTAAATGATTTGTCTTATTAATGACTTAGTTAAACATGCGTGAATGGTACAGAGGCTCTTGAGCATGAGATAGCCATATCAATTCACATATTTATAACTGATACATAACAGTTTGCCTGTGGACCAACCCAGAGCTGAAACTGTGAGAGAAATCTACAAATTGCCCAAACACACACTATGCAATACACACCAGCTGTTCAGACTTGACACAGAAGAGTTGGACAGTTTTAGCAGCATTCTTGGCCACAGCCAGTGAGAGGTCAGGATCTACTGATGCCACATTCAGCTCACTGGAAGTAAACAGTTAAACAAAGACATAAGGATCATGAATCAATCAAACTACTACCACCTGATTGCTTAACAAATGTGTTTATATGTAAGCAGTTGTAAATAATAATCAATCATTATAATCATTTTTTACCTTGGTACAATCATCACATCACATACCAAAATTTTGATTTTGATAGCGAAACCAGCTTTGGTATCATGGTACTGATACCAAAACATTCTTAACACATTCAATACAAATCTTGCAAAATTACACTGCCCTACCATTTCAAATATTTGGTTTCGCAGAGAAAGCTTGGGACTGAACACCACTACATACAATAATTTACTAAAATCCATTATCCAAATCTCTTTTAACCTATGCACCATTTGAAAGGTAAGATTATTCTAAGAAGAATCAGCCCATGACATAATGCCTGGGTCATATACCAGTAGTCACTAAGTCTAATGACACTAAGTGCATGTCTCAGTCACAGCATGGGACCGTCTTTGATATCTGGATAAACAATACGAATAACACAAATTAATAATGGATAGCTGAGCAAAAGACGCTTCACACACTGAGACAGTGTCTGTTAGATAGGCTTTTTTTCTACTTGAATTAGGTTTATTCTAGACTGTAAATATGTGTTGTGCAGCAAATTCTCATGCAGGCTGCTGGTGTGTACGTGCCTGGTGATGGTCTTGATGATGCTGTCTAGCTCATCACTGGAGGGTGGGTTGCGCCCACCCATGGGAAACACAAGATTGATGGGATCAAACAGGCGAGACAAAGACTTGGAGAGGTAGGCTGCCTCATACGGCTGCAGAGAATCCTTTAGAGCCTTCTCAGGGCTGCAGAGACACACACACACAAAATCTAAATTACAGACATGCAATGGATGTGGCATGATCACACGGACAGCAAAAAATACACAGTCTTCCATTCATTGTACATATAATCCATCAGGAGTTCGTACATGCCTATCACTGGCTTGCACAACAAAAAGAGGCAACAAATGACTGAAAATACTGAGCTTTCTGAAAAGTAATATTGTGTTACATTGTTATTGTTATTGATGTATTGATGTTAACGTTGGTAATTACAGTTCAAATGATTAAAACTTCATCCAAGTAAAAATAATGTCAGAATAGGACTGACATCAATGAACTGATTCAATTGTCAATAGTTGGAAAATTAATTTGAGAGATTTGGTCTTGGATATATAGTTTGGCCAATACTGATGTTAAAATAGTAAAAGTCAAATGAAATTACATTATAGAGGCTGAAATGTAATATATCAAGAATACACCTTGCCATTAGTGCTAAGTAATAACATATTTAAATAATATGGACAGCTATGAATAGCATATTCATAATTTGAATACATAAATAAATAAAAATCTACTTATGCAACATTTGTCAGAAATCTGGAATATTAGTGTGATAGGACGATTTTGCCAGACAAGGTCATCCCTGGTTGGGTCCAATCAAACTTGCTAAGATGAGTGGGTGTTGATATTGTTGAAACTGGAGCTGAGCCAGATCCACTTTACACCAGAATGTTTTGAAAGTTTAGGGTGGATGCCATGGATTTTGTAAAGTTTGGGTTTATACAAAATTGTCTAGTATGAAAATCAGCGAATTGCACAGTCAGCACCAACATGCTAAAATTAGAGCAAAGAAAAGCAAAACACAGATGCCATTATATCAGCTCACTTGTAATCCTGATGACTGTGACTAAAGAGATCCTGGCTGTCTGACTCAGCAGTGCCAATGTCCAGAGCACTATCGATTCCTCCACTGCTTGCTAGAACATGAAGACTGGCACTGTACTGCTGAAGGCGGCGCCACAGCTCGTTATACAGCCGCAGTAGTTTTGGATACTCTCCTTCTAATGCCTGCTTGAGATAAGAGGAGGCTAGAGAGGGAGAGAGGGAAAGAAGAACTTGAGTTCACCACTGTTGAACTGGAGAGGGCTTGGACAAAATGGAGGGCTAACCTGTAGGAGTCACTGGTCTAGCGTTAATGTAACGTCAACACATAGCCAGCATAGATCAGAGCGAGTGATGTAAGGATGCTATTACTACTACTTCTGCTAATAATAATACCAACAGCAATAACTTATTGTCATAAGTAATGGATTATCATCACTGCCGTCCTCATGGTGAGAGAGAAAAGGATCAAAAGAGAGCATAGGAGAGAGGGAACACATTTTTGTGTGTTTGTGTGTGTGAGAGAGAGGGAGAGAGAGAGAGAGATTGTCCATGATGTACTTGTGTTTAACATGAGATTAAATTATAACAAGTAAAGGAACTCTCACCCTCAGTTGCTTTGTGAAATTCTTTACTCAGCGTGTTGATGACGTCTGTCCAGAAAGTGTAGAGCATATCAAACTGACCATCCTGTCACAAGATTCAAGACAAGAGACAGACAAACACAGAGAATGAATGTCTATCTAGCAAAGACCGCCAGATCATCCATACTATGAGCTGTCACAAGGACCCATCTTAATTTTATTAAGTTTAGCCATCATTTTATATGTCAGACTCTTCTTAGATTCCACGTGTTACCAATGACAGTCACTAGTCGATTGGGTCCTAAATTTCTAACACTAGATGAATATTAGCATACTTTGCTTTGAATGACAGTAATAAACAAATGCAGAGCATTTCACCTGCACATATTTTTTCAATGTGCAGACTCGCCTCATGCTCCCATTAGAACAACACTTCAAGTACATTCGGCAGAATCAGATAAATTCCATGCACCTATGTGACTTTATTGCCTTTTTGTTAAATTGTTGCACAGACAAATACTCAGAGTATTGACTGCATGTAATTGTGTTTGCCACAGAAAAGGGCTTATTATGGCCACTGGTTAGAAATATTTAGAAAATGTCGAGAAAATGTCATTCATCTTTTTTTAACCATTATGTGTGGCAAACAATTATGTAAAATTCCTCTGATAATTTTACAGCCAGAGTATTAAGTACTTTCCAGGGTTTGTGCATAATTTGTTAGACTGGCAGGTTACTCCCAAGGTGACATTGTTTCAACAGACTTATTTGCCAACTCTAAAATGTGTTAACAAGACTACTCTGTCATCTTGAAGCCAAAGGACAAAAAGCACTCAGAGAGTGGAAAATGCGAGCAGCTGTATTGCTGTCTGCAAGACTTGCATTTAGACATGTTATTAGGGCTCCAACACACACCTCTGTCACTGGGTAATTGCTGCAAGATTTGTTTCCATAGTAACAGTCTCTATTTTCTGCAACTCCATTTCTGGAGGAGTAAGAGAATGAGGCGCTCAAGATGTTCAGGACGACGTACAAATGATGGGTATGAATACTATTGATACGTACTCCATGGCTGTCTTCAAACACGAGTCAATAAATATCCAATGCCCATAACGTGCAAATAATCTCATAGTAGAAACAGTAAACACTTTGCTTAAACCAACATTAAGCCATATTTTTGATATTATTGATATTAAGTAAAAGAGAAATTGTTCAACCGGGGCTAGCATTATTAAAAACTGAAAATGTATTCCTGTTGGAGTAGACTCACCTTGTTGATCTCATCAAAGAAACATACATGACTGACAGGGTCTCTTTTCTTCATCAGGACTTTCTGCAGATGCTGCACCTGTACAACACACAGAAATTACTCTAAGTTGATATGTAGGCAAATTGGGCGTTCAGGTTATGGAGCGCTTCTGCCTGCCTTGGTATGCTAAATATATTTTATATGGTGTGTTTCTAAATTAGCAAATATTCTTTATATAGTAATCAAAAGACAGAACAAGCACATCAAATTAGGCAGACTCTCGAAGCAGGTTCAAATTACAAAAAAATCAGGCATCCATTCGCCAAATTTTGACATAAAACTAGTCACTGTATTTCTCCTCAGGTGTTACTGCATTTTTGTGGAAATTACAAACAGGTAAACGTAAATCTTTAGAATTTAATATTTTAGTTGGTTGCAAAAGCTGTTTCCAGTCTCAAGTCCACTATTGTACAGTCATAGAAAAAAAGAGAAATAGACAGACGTTACCTGTTTGCATGCAGAACATATCTGGTCCATCAGTTTTTCCAGGTTGGTCCACAGAGCAGCACGGAAGGCTGCTGTGTTCCCTGGTGTTGGCAGCACTGCTCGTCCTGGGGCACCTGGGAGTACATGATGGGTCAAAACTAAATCTTTATTTCTACCACGAGTCGTCCATTTGTCATTATCTGATTCTATGTCCTGGTGGAGCTGATTTCTATGACTTTCAGTCTTACCTCTTGGGTTGGCTGGTTGTGTTAGGCCCTTAATGTCTAAGGCGCTGGTAACATTGTCCTGTATGGTTGTCCGGTAACCCTCGACTACAGAACTGATGGTCTGTCTCAGACTTCCCAGATTATAGAAGACCTGCAGGGCTGTGCCAACCTGCGTTGGATTCTAATGGACAAAGGAATAACCAAATAATTGGGGAAAGACAGAGAAAATAAGATAGGTGTCTTGTCAATCATGGTGGCTGAGATGTAGGCCACCACCTACATGTGGTGCAAATAAGTTGAATATGGATATAGGAAGAGTTTCTCCCAATGATTCATTCTTCTTCAGCTACTCTCATTCTTCTGGTGTTGTACAATTACTCCGAAATTTTTTCACAAGCTGTCTTCACAAAATCTTTTTACTTTTTCATGCTAATCAGTGAAGTCAGAGTGAGTGGAAGAACAGTGTGTGGACCTGGATCTCCATGCCCTGCTCCAGAAGTCTCTTAGCCTGGTTCTCCACTTCCAGTCTGGCTCGGCTGATCATCAGTAAGTCATTCTCAATAACTTCAATGCCACTCAAGTCCACACCTTGGGACAAATAGTCTGGAGATCAAACAGAGAGAGAGAGACAGAAAGTTTGAATATAACCACGACCGTTTCTTCTCATTTTGGGCAAACTCAAACAAATAAAACAAGGAGCTCAGGAGTTCAGAGGAAGTGTATAAAACAAACCTAAGTAAGAGAAAAAACCCTCCGCAAAACCAAAAGCTCTTATCATAGAAGAGAGTAAATAATGATTCAACCAGTCAAAAGCTTTCTCCTGATCCTGTGACATCTATGAAGTCGCTCATGAGGAGCAGGCTGATGTTGTTACAGCAAGAGCAGAGCCTTGGACGGCCACTGCAGCAGCCCTCTGCAGAGTATCTGTAGAAATCTACAACTGTGTTTTCTCATCTCAGCTGAGGCAACCACTGTGCTGTCAGGGAGGAGAAGGAGGTGGGAGCATCCATATCTGAATCTTCAATCTCGGTGAATCATGCTTTTCCTTTTGCCCGCAGCAATGAGAGAGAGAGGTAGCACACCTTCATCATCATGCTTCTTCTGTCTAATATTTCTGTCATTTCATCACCTTTCTCAGCGTTGTTACATGTTTTTAAAGATGTAAACATTTTTTTTCTCATCCAGCAGCTAAACGACAACATTTTTTCAACACAGTTTTTAGGAATTTATTTGCATCTGAGTCTTAACGGTCAGACCCATTTTTTGTGACAACGTGAGAAGAATGTTGAATCCGCGCAGATATCCATCACAACTATTATACTTACTTACTATTATACTTTCTTGACACCTTTCTGATTAGGACTTTATTTGAGCTTCCTGCAGTATTACAGGTTTTGCCACTGTAATGTGTTTTGATAAACCAAAGAGACAGAAGTCATAGAGAAATCAGCCACGGATTCTGAAGCGAGACCAAGACACATTGGGAGTACAGGGTTGATATCAATCATTTCAGATGTGCTATTTGTCTAAGGCTGTAGACTGTTTGTTCTTCCTCCCAGAGAGTGACAGAGACTATTATTGGGCAGATGGTGGGCTGAGGCACAGGAGAGGGGAATTGGACAGAAGCCACATTCAATTCAAAAGCAATCCACTCATCCACAGCACAAAGCCTGCCAGGGACCACAATCAACCATCTGAGCCCTACATTTCTTTGCTTGTTAAGATATGTGTTCATGTGAGAGACAGACACATGGGCAGGCAGACAGACAGCCCAGAATTAATTCTGCTATGCCACATCAACTCAAGTCATTGATTGTCTGCATACATTAAGTCTCATGTACACACCATTGTCATGCGTTAGTTCCCAAGAAATACATATAGATGTGCCTCATTTCTACACTAAGGGATCTCTTTCAGCTCACTGGGACAAAAAGATGAAGCTTATAATGACAGTGAGTATTTTCGCTCATTGAAAATGTACCTGAGCGATTAATGAATGCAAATGTGTAAAGTGGTTAATGGATGAGATCCATTTCCTCCCTATCAAAGCATATTTAATAGTCATGAAATAGCTGAATTTGTTCACAAACATGAATAAAAAAAAAGAAAGTTGATGCAGAGGAGTCCATAACTGTGCTTCAATAAATATTTCACTAAAACCGCAGTATGATCCAAGTGTGCAGTACAGACTAAACAAAATTCAGCATCCATGCAGGGTATCCAACATATCAGGTTGCAATACCAATACAACTATTAAACATTCATGGGTGTTTTCTCCTGCACCCTCACGCTTACAGCAACCTTTGATGTGAAAATAGAGCCTCTGCTTTTCTCACACATGGTGCTCCTTTCTGGCCGTGCTGCCAATTTTTCCTCTCCATCTCTGCTTCTATCTCTCCCTTAGCAACAACTTGCCAGCCTTTTTGGGAAAAATTGCCACCTGCGTTTGCCAGAAAAAGTCTCTGTCATGTCTCCTTATAGTCTTGGAATAAACAGATGCAGCTTGAAAGATGAAGATCTTAGCTACAAAGACCAGATAAGGAGAGATGAGAACAAATAACCTCCCAGAAGACAATAGACAGGTCCTAATTTGAATTATAATCTATTACTGCACTCACGTGCCTTGGCCGACAAAGCTGTTGTTGCCATGCCACGACCTAGCATCTCCAAAGAGTCGGCTCAATACTTACCTTGAATGTGTGCTCAACGGGCAATAAGGGCAATATAGTAGCAGTAGCTGTGTTCAGAAAATTACGGATGTCTCATATGACAGGTGCTCTGCAAACAAAAACAGGGCCGGATTTCAGTGAGGAAGGGTGCCACCATTATTGCTGTCATGGCTACGGTTTCTGACCAGAGGAGAGGACAAACGCACTTAAGAACCAACATGGATTAAATCCTGAATAGTGTAAATAAATCTGTAAACTGAGCTGCATTTAGTACAGATAATCAGAATGAGCTGCCCCTAAGAACTAAAAAGACATGTAAGAAGTGAGGAATGAGCTAATTACAAAGTGTGATTCGTTGCTGAATCCAATTTGCCAACTGTGGAGGTGTAAAGGGGAAAAGGAGGCAAGAACAGAAGGGAAGGAAGTCGGAGGAGTGAACAACAAATGAGTAGGAAGGGCTACTGAAGCCTGATACAGAGAGGCAATAGTGAGGAGGGAGGGAGAGGGGAAGGAGCAGCAGTATTTCTCCCTCTCTCTCTCATCTACACCATGAAGGGAGACCAACAACACAGGATCCATGACTGATGGACCAGCTAGTATCTGTGGAAACAAGGCTAAACCTCAGTACCTTATCATCACCTGTGGGGACGCATTATATGCTATGCAACCTTTCTTAATCAAGATTACAAAGCATTACAAGGAAGGAACGCACTGAGACACACCACTGGAACGCAGCGGACTGTCTTTGTCTACAAGGTAAACTAACAAATGGCACAATTGTACAGTAATATTGTATACAGTGTACTTATGATAAGGTATTTACACTGACTGCATGAAGGGAAGACAATGAAACCATTACGTGAAGCCCAAGATAAAGAGCGCGCCAGCTGACATGCTGCTGGGCTGATGACACATGATTTTCGAACAGAGGTTTTTTCATGTAGAAAATAATTAGCAAAACCTACAGTGAGGATCAGTGATCTTAATAAGCTTACCCCTGCCATCGGTGTCAGGGGACAGCAGCTCTGCCGGTTTAAATTGTTTCTCTAATCAGCATAAAACTGAACAGAATTTGTAGCTCAAGTAAATTGATGAGCATTAAGAAAAAAATAGCATGGCACTCAAGCCAAAAAGACAAGATGTAGTTATGTTAATGTAACACGACAGGGACCATAGTCGACAGTAGTGAACTAAGTATCAGGGCCTGATTTTATTTAAGACATAATCGTGAATGGGAGGAGAACTGCAGATGGAATGTCTCTAATATTCCTTAGTCACTGGATTTCTGATTTGACAGTTCAAACCGAGCCTAAAATGTAGAGACACTGTAGCCAACTGCAGCTGTGTAGCTGAAGTTGGTACATTGACAGGAGTGAGCATTTGATCAGACAGCCTGTGATTAATGACGTATTTAAGCTAAAGGAAGTTCCTTTTCTCCAATTCTGACACAGTAACGGGTCATTTCAACGCAGTGATGCTCTACCATACCAATGGTTAGTAACAATACATTAACTAACAACATTATGGACACTCGGTGAGCTGTAACACTCACATTTTGCTGGACTACACACTAATGATCAAAGTTTTAGGTATTATTTTTTATACTTTTTGATTAATGACTGCTGGGATAAGAACATGCCCAACTCCGAACCTAACATGGATAAGCTCTATAGATAATGGATGAATGGAGGCTTTTTGCTAAAGAATAAAGATTATGTACAGGACATTTCAATTCACACAGAATTATCAAATTACTCCACTGTGCCATTACTGGCACAGTGGAATAAATATTAATTTATTAATACAACTGGTGTGAGAAACAGAAGCCTTGTAACAGCTGAATCCAAATTCTTTGGGTTTATTTAGAGAGCTGATGAGGGAGCAGAGCTGCGAGGTTCTCTGATAACAATGTACACCCTCTGTCCAATCAGAAGTACTTTGTATAGCTTTATATGGCTGAAGGGTGCTTTGTGTTGACTTCTGACCTCAATTGAAAAACTGCCAATTACAATTTACACTTTTACTTTAAAAGTAGTTTTGTACAAAATGCCTATGTTGGACGTCCTGGTCACTCACAGGTTAAAGTGCGTACCAGCTGCACTTGTTCAAGTCTGGTCTGTGCCCTTTGTTCTACGTCATCCCGTATTTTCTTCAAATATTAAAATCCTAATAAAATAAGTTATATTCATCATCTCAAAAAGGCATCAATGGACACCAGACCTGGTACAATTACATTATTTGTTCATTGTTTGGACTAGGAATTGATAACCACTGTGTGATGTAATAGTGAGTGTGACCCATTGTTGTGTCTTTTAGTCATCTTATAATTGCATATGTCACAGTGGTGTACAGTGTCCAGTTCACAGTTTCCAGAGCTCATTTTCCACCAGACACATGACAGGAATCATCAAAGACTGGGAACTGATTAAACAGGCAGAAATCAAATTAGCTGCGAAGGCAAACTGTCTTCGAGTCTTAGAGCCAAACCTGGGGGGGACACTGTATCTGTTAGTGTGCCACATCTCTTCTTTCACTGAAATGCTGCTATTTTCTGCAGGACAGTAACTGACGGAAGAAGAATGCGAAAGGAGGTGATGATGACGATGGTGATGATGAAGAAGGGGACAACATCATATCGTGCTTCAGTTGATTCCTATCTTGCAGTGAGTTACAGTTGTACTGAAAGGATGAGCCTCGTTCTGTGCTCTTCAATGAACTGTATATGTCTGGCATCTTGGATCGTCGACCTTTGCTCCAGTTCCCTATTAGGTCACAAGTGTGTGAAGGGGTTTAACTTGGTCAAGTATAGATAAAATGCAAACACAATTTATCTTACTCTGAAATAGAAAAAAACAAACTAATGCTGCCTCAAAGTGTCATCAACATATTGGACCTTCACCATAGCTACGCAGATTAGAAATAACTCTGAAAGACATATAACACCCAGAGAAGTGGAAAAGGATTGTTCTGGCCCTGGTACCAGGATGACATAGGAGGCAAATGTCTGAGGACAACAAACAATGACAAGAGAGAGCCCGCAATGAATGAAGGCATTGATCACTCAGCTTTTGCCACTAATGTTGCAAATAATCTCTCCCTAAATGACAACAACAATGCTAATTCAACAAAAGGCTGGAAATCGAGCAGATTAATTTAAGATGGCAAGTCAGAGGTGGGATGATTTGATATCATACAGTTGCTAAGTTGGAAACGTCTGGGTGGGAGGGGTGAGTTTTAGACTGATGTCACACCTGCAATTTGGTTTCTTTTTCCAAAGCGCAACTAGTACCAACCCGGGAAAGATATTGTTCATGGGTCACATTAGCAATCATTTAAATTCAAATTAATATGATGGCTCAAACCCCACTACAGCCATATTAAGCAAAATGCTACAATGTAGCAAAATTAATATGGTTTATATATACAATTGACCATGGTCCAGTAATAAATGTTCAATAATAACTGACAATAGTCGCTACTGTCATCCATCATTTGGTATAAGATGTGCTCCAAATGTTGTGCAAACTCTGACAATGAATACTTGAGGGATTTTAAAGGGATTTGTGCATGTAAACTTGCACTTTTTTGACGTGCCCACTTGTGTAACTGTCAGGTCACATGAAATGTTCATACAACACCAAATTTGTTCATACCCTGACCATAATGTTGATGAATACCACTTGATCTTAAACTGAGTGTGTGTTCTAGTTGGTGGTTTCCAGGAAAATCTGAAAAAAAAAGGAAAATCTGGGCGAGGCATTTTAGGGTGTACAGAATACAAACTTAAAAAAACATCTGAGCAATACAGTATGTCCTTTAGAATCCATTTAGAACAGGTCAAAGACCTCTGTTGTGCTGAGGTGATAATTGACAATTATGATTAAATGTATGAATATAGCTGCAAGAGGCAATCTACGGTCTACAAGTACAAGGCAACCATTTGATAGATGAGCACTTTGAGAGGGAAAATAGAATACAAACAGAGAAAGAGAAAGCCTGCATGACAGCGGAAATCACTTGCCAAATGTGCCACGGAGTCGAAAAGAGAACCTTTTTAGTGGCTAGTTTGAGATCAGACCACCTTTTTTCTGCTTTTTTACAACCTACTGCATTTCATGTAACTGTTAAAAACATGGCGTTTGTTTGCTTATTCCTGTAATCCTGTAATTGCTCATTGGACCTTGAATATACTGTATAATTCTCTCAGGTCAACAAAATTCTGAACTGAATTGTTTTCTTCTCCCATTAGGATAATGCAAACAACACCAGTGCTAATTTCAGCAGCTACCATGTACAACATGACCGTCCTCGACTCTGGTGACCCTGTTGACCTTTACATGACCACCTCCGATGTTATCTATCCCATCAGCTTCCAGGTACGGCTATGATGGCACACCCACTGCACGAACCACAACAGCATTTGCCAATAAAATCGTAGTGCTTGCGTGACATTTTGTGTATGTAGGAAACATTGCTGTCCAGATCAGTCATGAATAAAATACCCCCCCACCAAAATTTCACAGTGGCTACATAATTAAGCCCTTGTTATCATGTCTGTAATGTAATCTGGTTGACGATATGCCTCATTAAATCAGAATGCAGGTTTCTGATCACTGTTTTTGACTGCTTGGCACTTTTACCTGTCATTTTGCATGCTGGAAACTGCTGCTGGATTTTAACACTCCTCATCTGAGATGGAAAATGACAGCATTCCAAATGTAAGAGATTCACCTTATCATGGAGACCAAAGTTGGACATTGTGTTTGTCACCGTATTATTTTCAAACTTCCTAATGCACAACTGGGGTTGACGACAAACCCGCACAGACAGTGATCAGAAACTTGAACATGCCACATGTTCACATGCCACAGTATTAGAGTTTTGATCACCGGTATACATCTGAAATGTGGTCATAACTATATTAATGGGCATGTAAGCATAAACAGTGATGTTTGAATAAAGTTAGTAAAATATCAGTTTATGTATCTTTGTAACTTTTTCCAAAAAAATCTGTTGTCTTTTTAATTTTGTGATATCAAGTCTTCTTACATTATTCCCATCTTAGATATCCCTGATGGCCTTCTTGTTGTTGGAGATACTTTTAGGCTTAAGCTCCAACCTGACTGTGCTGGTCCTCTACTGTATGAAACAGAACCTTATCAGCTCTGTCTCCAACATTGTAACCATGAACCTACATGTGGTGGATGTGCTGGTGAGTCCTCACAGCCGATCTGAATTTACTTATTTCGCCAATGTGAGTTTGTCATCATGTGGCTGATGTGTTTCCAGGTATGTGTTTGCTGCATCCCGCTGACAGCCGTGGTGGTGCTACTTCCCTTGGAGGGAGCCACAGCCATGATCTCCTGTTTGCATGAGGCCTGCGTCTCCTTTGCAAGTGTTGCTACCGCTGCTAATGTCTTGGCCATTACTGTGGACCGCTATGACATCTCAGTGAGGCCAGCAAACCGTGTGCTTACTATGGGCAGAGCTATAGCTTTACTGGGATCTATCTGGTTTCTTTCCGTCCTCAGTTTCCTAGTACCCTTCATGGAAGTAGGTTTCTTTATCCCTTCTGGCCCAGACTTTGTGAACCAGACTGCAGTGATAACAGCAGTTCATACCAATGACTACTACACTGAGCTAGGTCTGTACTATCACCTACTTGCACAGATTCCTATATTCTTTTTCACGGCTGTGGTAATGTTGGTGACTTACTACAAGATCCTTCAGGCTCTTAATATTCGTATTGGAACACGTTTCCAGCACAACCTCCCAAAAAGGAGGCAGAAGGATAAAAAGACATTTTCTTTGAACACTTCAACCCAAGGAGAATCGACTGATGGCTCACAGAGCAGCACAGGAGTGAGGGGAGGTGGGAATGCACCTCCCGGGATGCGGGCATCAGTGTCTGCCATAATTACCTTAAGACGAGCAGTAAAGCGCCATCGAGAGAGACGGGAGAGACAGAAACGAGTATTCAGGATGTCTCTTCTCATTATCTCTACTTTTTTACTTTGCTGGACGCCAACAACGGTGCTCAACACTGTCATCCTTAGCACAGGGCCCGGTGACATTACTGTTCGGCTGCGCTTGGCTTTCCTAGTGATGGCCTATGGAACCACTATTTTTCACCCTCTTCTGTACGCATTCACACGGCAGAAGTTCCAAAAAGTTTTAAAGAGCAAAATGAAGAAGCGGGTGGTGTCTGTAGTGGAAGCTGAGCCTAAACCAAATAATGTTGTCATCCATAATACATGGATTGAACCCCGGAGAAACAAGAAGGTCACCTTTGAAGACACAGAGGCAAGACAAAAATGTTTATCGTCACAAAATGTAGAATAATTGGGAGTAACTGATTTGTAATTTGTCAGTAGAATATGTATGGAATTAGTAATATTCATAAAAATGAAATAAGAGCATGGTTGTACAATTTAGATAGTGGATAATGATGACTGACTTGGGGAGCTTTGTTGTATCACTAATGACTGCAGATGTTTTTTTCTTGACATCAGATGAATTAATACAAAAACTAAACACGGTAATTACAGTAATAATACAAGAAGGCACTCACACAGTGCATATGTCTTCCAGGGCCAAACAATCCTCCAATTATGGTTCCATCTCTTGGTGATTAAATTTAACAGGTTATTGATTAGACCATGGGTTAGTTTTAAGCTTTAAGTCTGAGAAACCACCAAATTAAAACAAAATCTATTATGTTTGTTTGCAATGTAACTGACCAAAATGTAGCTATTGTTGTAATAGTGCCACCAACTGGTGGATTGAGTTTTACTTTGCGCATAAGTAGTTTTCACACGTCCAACAAGTTCAGTTAAAATTAATTGTATAAAAATATAAATATAAAAAAGTGTAAATATTTGTGATCTAAATTTTTAGGAGGAGATGTTAACATTTTTGTTCCTAGCACCAATATCCTACTAACACAAGATCAAATGGACAAATGCAGTCACAAACATGTCCTTTTGGCAGGGGCAATAAACATCACAAAAACCAACAGAGATAGCAGGATGTCATCAGTCACAGATTGTTCCGGGTTCTGCATTCAATGTATTCTCCAACTCAAAGAGCGTTGTCTAAAAAAAGCTGCATTAGTGGAATAGGGTAATTTATTGTTATTTATTTAGGATGTTGTGGAGTGGTATCAAGGAAAATTCTGTCACAGATCTATTATCTAACCAGCAGCGCATGCTGTTCCCTGGTTAGTGTAATGTGAGACAAATATCTATGATGTTGGACAGTCACAGAATACCTTGATAGTGTGTGTGTGTGTGTCACCCTTTGTAATAAATAACTGCCTACACAATGTGAGCCAGTAACTGTCTGCTCTTCTCTTTGTCTGGTGGGAATGGATAAAACGGAGAGAACTATTCCATCCACTGAGGTTGACGGTTTTTAGATAGTTTGGGAAACATCACAACATGTTTGCGCTGTATTATTGAGCGTATAGCGTAGAAGCTGAGATCGCCAGCATTTCATTGTTTAGTACTTGTTATGCAAGAACAGGTCGACCTCAACTCTCTATACAAACAAAAACATTGAATCACAGCGATCTTGGCAGAAATGCAAAAAAAAAAGAGATAGGATGTTTAGATGGCTGAAAATAGCAAGTTATTGTGCTTTGCTGAAAAAAAAATCAGACAGAGGTTTGATTCGTATGCAATCTCTCAACTTAAAAAGCTTAGATAAAACCTTTTGAATTGGCACACGTCTTTCTCTTCTCTTAGAACCACCTACTACACAAAACTAATCAGTGCTAAAAAGAGTAACCCAAGTAACTGTTTGACACAGTAGAACAACTTACAAATAAACCACCATTCGTTCCCAATTTTCCCAGTGATTTTTGTGTGTTGTGTTGTGTTGTACAATTCCTTTCCAATAAAGTGGACAAAACTAAAGCCACTGGTTGCTTGCTGGATCCTCTGTCTGCTAAACTGTTTCAAATGCTATACTCAGCTCTTGGAGCTCTCCTACTTAATACAGTATTATGCATAAGTCTCTTTCCATGGTGTGTGTCCGCTGCATATAAAACAGCTGTTATTGAACCTCAAATTAAAAAAAATCATTACAGGCATCTGACTACAATATACACCTGTCTCTCATCTCAATCCTTGTATCCTTGAATGTTAAGTAGCTGACCAGCTGATAAATGATCAAACCTCCAGTGATATTTATTTAGCAAGTTTCGTCTAATTGCTTCCTACATTTTGAAGTGGTCGGCTAACAAATATATACATACATACTGTACATTGGGGGAGGTGATTGTTATTAAGGAGAGTAAGCTACCGGTGGAAAAACAAGGAGCTAAGCCAACATTCTATGAACTATAAAAGGTTGAGGCTGTGTTGGAAGGACACCGAGAACACTGACCCCATAGAAAGATCCATAGCCCAGAGGAATTTGCGTAAGTGTGCAGGTATGTGCTTGTTAGTAGGAGGGGCATGCTTTGTATACCAACACTAGACTTACCACAACAAGGTGAGAGAGTGTGTGTGTGTGTGTGTGTGTATGTGTGTGTATACAGTACAGATATGTCTCTTATCCTGTCTGT
>OMNV01014233.1:107396-126086 GCA_900303265.1 Brotula barbata
TGTGTTGGAAGGACACCGAGAACACTGACCCCATAGAAAGATCCATAGCCCAGAGGAATTTGCGTAAGTGTGCAGGTATGTGCTTGTTAGTAGGAGGGGCATGCTTTGTATACCAACACTAGACTTACCACAACAAGGTGAGAGAGTGTGTGTGTGTGTGTGTGTGTCTGTGAGGGGTCGAGGGTGGAGACGGGGCTTGCAGATAAAGGCTGTTGAAAGCACTTGACCTCGTCAAGCCAATGTGTCATTCTTAATGCCACATGATAACCAGGAGTAGTACGGCAGAGATTACTGTTGGTGGTGGCATGCAGTCAACATCATTTTTAAGTTCGTTGACAGGAGAAGGTCACACGGTCCTCCGAGCAGTGTCTCACACTCACACACCAAATCTAACCATGTCTATATTACTGAGCTAAATTTAAAGCAACAAAAGTAGAACCGGGTATCAACTGTGACCTTACACTACTTTTCCATTGCTAAGGACAACGACTTAACATCTGGTAAAATTGAATGAAGGTATCTTCAAGGTATCTGCTCTCAAGCATACACAAAAATATGCATGTGCCAAATTCATTGTTTAAACTTACTGCACACTGTACTATAAACATCTCTCTGCAACTGTTAGCTTATGAACTCCCCCAGCATATTATGATGGTATTAGCATAGCAATTGTAAAGACCTGTGAATGATCTGCTTTTCTGCAGATCCTTTCCAGTTTTGTGAAAGGGAAGGCTCTATTGACAAGTGAGCACCAATGTTCGGCTTGCGTACAATCTCATTTCCAGTAACATCACAAATATTCTTTTTGAATTCAGTATCACAGTCGGCTTATTATGGAACCTGTTACAGTTCTGTAACTAGGTAAAAGTGTCTTCAATCATGGAATCGATCGGTGATTGATTTGCACGCTATTGTCTGGGAGTTTAGTTTCTTTAAATGTAAAAACCGTCAACTTCTTGTCATCCAACTACACCAAACTAATACAGATGCCTTACAATTATCCATCAGTGAAATGCCACGCTAATGTGTGTGGTGTGCTACTGCCCCCTGCTGGTTTGAAGTCCAAATGCACCAAAACAAATAATTTCAGCAACAACAAAAACACCCATACTGGTTCTAACACTAGGATAACATTACCTGCCTGACACTCAGGAGGGGGGCAGGGCTTGGCCCAGGCTGTTCGCAGTGAGAGGAGAACTGACCTCAACTAAGAATATAACGCAAGAACAGAAGTGGCATCTCAGAGATTCACCTTGAGATGCTGGAGGCCAAAATCAGGGTCATATCTACATCTAATCTACATGTGCTTAACTGTGAGATCAATGGCAGATTGGTGCGGCATAGATAGCTGCAGAGTAATTAATATTAATTTCCTTACCTAGTTCATTGAGGCTCTGAGCAGCCTTGGAGATCTCCCTGCTGCCACCTTGGAGCTGACCCTGGAGCCTCTTGCTCAGGTACAAGATGCGAATGATCCTCCGCAGCAGATCGCAGGCCACCTGAGGAGAGGAGGAGGAGATAACCAGGTAGTGGAAGAAATAGAACGACCAAATTTTAACCAAAGCATACGGGTTTGTAATATTTTGTTGTAGAAGTTCACTTGTAGGCTTGCGCTACATTGTCTCCCGTTATATAAAGCTTGTTGTAGCTGCCTAAATCAGAAGTACGTCTCTAAAATGTAAAGCAGTCTTGCTCATGAGGCACTCATTCATATTTAGTGTCTAAAGCAGTGAAAAGGAGGATTCATCTTAAAACACTTCATGCATTCTTGTATATATGTGTGTGTCTCCAGAACTTATTTCCATGTACGCACAGGATGTTATTTTATTGCTGATAAAAGAAGACTGATGGACAGAGACACACACATACACTCACACAAAGGCTGAGCCACTATATTTGCATCAGCAGCATCAGCCTCAAGTGTGTGAGGCAGTCTTACTTGCAGCCTTGCAAGCTGGGTAATTCTGGCCACAATCTTGTTGTAAGGGTCAACGATCTTTGTCCTTATCCTGTAAAAAAAACAAAAACAAAACATGTACAGATAAAGTGTTTGATGGAGAAAAAGAATCAACTAATTACAACTTCATGTTATTTTAATGTCACATAGCCCCACCCCAGTTAACCTTGTATTAATATCAGCTTGTATTTTAACCCTTTTATTTTTTAGCCCACTTTTGTCTCCATCGCAAAAGCACTTTGAACTACATTCAACTTATAATATATACAGCCATAATGTATTATTATTGTAAAAAACACACATGTGAATCAGGTATTGATGTCATTTTTAATTCAAATTAATGTGTTCAACAAAACATATAATTTGATGACTGCCATGTAAAACATATTTACCTGTCAATAGCTGCCTGCAGAGCACTGATCCTTGTCTGCATCATTTGCAGGACCCCTACAAACAGTATGATACAACTTTATAGTTTAATATCATTTTGATATTACAGTAGCGAGCTGTTCTAGTACAAACTGGGAATATCTTTTAGATGGGAAAGAGGGACAGTGACAGTTTTTCATGTAGTCATGGTCAAGGTCGAAGTCAATAAAAGTCAGATGTAAGTGCATGATTTGGTTGTTAAGGACAATAAGTGGGAAATGTTCAGCTTTGGCGGATGTATATGGTCTTTTCTTGCTCTCGTTATGTTATGGATGAAGATCAGATTGGCACTTTCTTTGCATTAGGTTGCATCTTTCCTTGTTAAAATTCCATGATTGAAGCAAAAGATGTACCCTGAAATTAGGGATAATTTATTAATATCTCCATTAATGTCAGTAAAATGCTTCGAAATGTTATGTGTACTATGTGAATATTTCTTTTACCTGGGTTGTGCTATCGTAAAGCCGTCATAGTTTTATGTTTGTTTAGTGATTAATATATCTTATTATGTTGGCGTTTTGACAATTGATTGATCTCCTCCTCCTCAATATACAACAACAACAACAAAGGTAAACGTGATTCTTTACCTTCAAGTGATTCTATCCCAGTTGCCTGAGCCAGTAAGTCTTCATGTCTTGCCACAACCTGGCAGGAAGAAATGCAGTGAGAGGGCTTCAATTACATATAACTCTCATAATATGAATACAAAGCAATGTGTACATGCAGAATGTTCTTAAATGTGAAAAATATATTTTACGTATAATCATACTGTATTTTTGCACATTTATACATGTGTGTATTTTGGTTTGGGATATTGATTTGAAAAAGACACTTTTTATATATATTGAGCAATTACACGGCTTTTTCACAAATGGGCCTCCAATATACATGGATTACATTGCTTACATTTTGCATGTGGACTCAACAAGAACGTTTGTGATGGCTAATAAGACAAAAAACGTGAAACTTCTGGTAAGGTTCTTTATCATAGAGCCTTGTTAGACCCTCCGTGTATGATTTGTTGGCTGTATACCTGGCTATGCAGCTCCTTGTCCAGCTGACTGATGCCCTGAGCTAGCGTAGCCAGCTGCTCAGCAATGACAGAATGGTGGATGGCCTGAGCAGTGTAGGTCTTCACATCAAAGTCCTCTGTGAGAAAATCTGAATAGCACTCTGCAAACAAAAAGCAGGACGTTCACAGGGCTAAACTGTTGTTCTGTTTAAACTGTACATTAAATATTTACAAGTGGCTACACCATCAATGACAGCTAAAGTATCAAATCTACATACAGCTTCTCATAACTGAAACTTTGTCTTCTGGTTGAACGGCTGTATATTGAACCATGGTAAATTTTACTTTAAGTGTCCATGACATGGCACATTCTGCACTTTACACACTCATAATCAGATTTGTGCCATGTATGTAGTATTTTTTCAGCATGCAGTTTTATTAAGAATTGAACCCCCAGGATAGTCTGGTCTGATAGAATCCCTACCAGGTGCCCAGTGCAGTGTAACAACACAGTACATGCTTTCTTATTATTTTTCTTATTTTATGCCACTGTCAATACCGATAAAGCCAGTTCAAAATTCAAATACATCCTAAATTATACCAATGCTGACAATAGAAGTGTACCTTAAAACAAGATTAAATTCATGCCATTTAATCGCAGAAACATAACTGTGGACTTGGGTCGGTCACGGACTTAGCTTGGTTTCGTGATTTTGCAAAAACTACAAGGGCTCGAGTGCCAAAAAGTCGACAAAGCCGTGAGAAGCACAATTAAACAGAATCCAGTTAAAGTTTTAAAGGCGCATAGAGAGCGCTGTTATTTACCATCGTTCAGAAGCGATTCGGTGGAAGCTTCTCTACAGTCTGCCATGTTGACGCTTCCGTATGCTGACGTTTCACCTGCTTCTTCTAGCATTTCTGCCGGCTCAGACGCTTTAGTGAGTAACACTGCCCCCAGAGCTACAAAAGAATATTGCACCATTCAAATGCAGACGCACAGGTCTGTTTTATTTAAAAATTAAACAAAAAACATTTCAATCTTTTGATGGTTCTAGTGTTGGACATCCGTTTAAAAAATGTAATCCTTAATTATAGGGTTTTCTTTCTTATATTGTGTTTTGTATGCAAATAAAATAACAAGTTAGTGTAGTCATTGGTTGACCATTTTGTCTTGAAAATAGATGTCAGACACTCTCCGATGAGACTCTTTGCCATGTCATTGAGAAGAGAGAACAGGGACGACAGCACTCGTGGGTGTCCATAATAACCAAATGCTGCGGTGAGCGGTTTGCCAGAGGTGCAGAAAATCCCCTGTATTTTTCCTTCATCTTAGCTGCTCCATTGGTGGAATTTCCCTTATTCAGCCCCATGAAGCTCATTTCTCAATGACTCTAAGAATATGAACAAAATACTGGCCTAAGGAAGGAAGACTTCACTAGCATGACCACTTTCTTAAGGACACTCGTCTGTGACACATGATACTAATCATCTTTTGGTTCAAATGACTGACGTGCGGTCAGCGAGGATCTGAATGATAAAGATGATGAGAAAGCTAAAAGAACCATAACAATAAATTAGCTATTCATATATCACTGCAAATCTATGTTAATACATTAGTATTGATCTTTTAAGAAGACATCCCGAGTGGAAAAGTGAACAGATGAATGGCTGCAGCTGAAAAGAAATATCATAGCTGTGAAATGTGAAGCACTTTGATATGATGGTCTGATGTGTAGACTTTAAGGTCAATTAGTGTCTCATATGTGGATGTTTGGCAAGTCTGATCATATTAAATGTATATGCTAGTCAAACTAATATTAATTATATTAATCTACATATATAATTTATGAATTGAATACATAAATTTCATCCAGATGTAAAACTGGAGTACAACTCTGTTGTAAACTGAATTCATTCTGCTGTGGGCCTGATATTGCTGATTGCATGATATATATATATATAAAATCCATTTTACCAAAAATTAGATGAAGGAATAACTAAAATACACACATGCAGTCAACACAGGCTGAGAATCCATCTATGGTGGTGTTGGTTCTAGCCTACACGCAATCATACTAAAATCAAACAGTCAAACAAATTATTTCTGTAACATTTCTTGGACAAAAATTTCACACAAGGTGAAGGCTGAAAAGGTTTAATAATATCAAACCAGAGCACTGCCATCTATATATGCACATGGACCAATATTATCAGTTTTAAAACTTCTATTTTAAAAATGTCTGGCAGAAAAAGGACGACTATCTACAGTACAGTAAAAAGTATAAAAATATATTACAAATCTTAAGTATTTACAAAGACAGTTTCTCTCCACAAATGTCTCTAACTGTCTACACTGCTCATTTTACTTTCTCTCAGTTTTCAATCGGCGTTACCTAAAACAAGTAACATGTCCCTCAAAAGCAGTCCACCGGAGAGAGCACCGAGACCCAGGGAAACCTTTGTGGTTGTATTAGCAGGAAACGACACTGGAAATTTTTGGGTAATCTTTAGAAGAACATCCTGTGGAAAGAGAAATACTTCAGTCAGCTCCACCAACTAATTGCTGTTGAGAATTCAACTGATGAATAATATATCATTGCTACAACTTGTACATCATTTCAAGCTTAACTCTCTCGACATAGGCAAACACAGAGGCTCTCAATTATGCTTGAATAGAGCACCAACATAACACCAAACAAAATAAACTGACTCTAATGAAAGAGAATAATGTTTAAAAAAAATACGTGAATTTGTGAATAATTTTTTACAGTAACAGAATATCCACAGCTCTAGAATCCAGTTCAATACAATCAGTGATATAAATCGGTAGCCTGACATAAGTGTTGAATCCACGAAAGTAAAAACACACACCTGTAGATGTTGGGGTCGAGAAGCACAGCTGTGTCTGTGGGCAACTTGGACAAATGCACCACCTTCGTCTTCTGCTGCAACCTGTCACTTTCATTTACCCACACATCAGGCAGTCTGAGAAAGAGAGAGCGACAGACAGAGAGAGAGCGAGAGACCGAGAGAGAGAGAGAGAGAGAGAGAGAGAGAATGGAGATTTGAGAAAAGTTGGGTATTTGTTGGCCTTAGAAGTGAAATGACACGATAAAGTCAACTCAGAGAACACTGCAGCTGCTGTTTTCACAGTTCGCTCAGCAACACACATGAGCGTGACTGAAAAAGAACAAATGGCAAAGACAAGAATCAATGAGTGAATATGATCACAGTAGATTCAGGACACACCATAGCAGCTCTGTGTTAGTCTGTGCAGCTCTCCTATACACTCTGAGGGCTGGAAATCACATGAGGGAGGCTGCTGTCACTACAGACAATCTGTCAGTTCTCAATGAATATGTGAGAGATTTAAAGGAGGAGGAAGATTTCTTACTTCACAAGAAACATCTAGAAAACTGAAAACCTTACTGATGGTCTGTGTAAACCATCACAGCACATCTTACGTATGATTGGTATAATAGTGAGACAGACAGGAAGGATAGAGAAGAGAAAGAGGGGTTGACATGCAGAAAAGGGCACAGCTTGGAAGTGAACCCGCACCGCTGCATTTTGTGGTCTGTGTGCTGACCTGTGAGCCACCTGGGGTTTGAAAACCTCAGCAAACTCTGCTTCTGTTTGTTATGTTATTATTAATAAGGCTGACATCACAATTCAACTTGTTGAAAGTGACTTATTAACTGAGGAATAATAAAACATTATTAGGAACTGTGTAGCAGAAGATAGGCCAGAGCAAAGGCAGACTTACATGTCCTCAGGTGTCCAGTGCAGAAGGACCTTCACTTTTCCAGAATCTTCTTTCCTTCTGGCAATGACCTGAGTGGATAGAGGAAAAAAGGCACATCACTGCTTTAACAGCTGATCTAAAGAAAGACTGAAGATGAGGCACACAGTATAGAAAACAAAGGAAGCAACTCCAGCTGCTCGCAAATTCAGCACCGAGTGAACTGCCCCATGGGCCAAAAGGAACGAAGCTCGTAAAGAATCAACAAATCAATCTGTCGTCTTTAAGGTGGATCCAATGCCCTAATTTCTGCCTTGAGCATAGAGGATTGAATAGATTTCCTGGAGGAGACATGAGCGAAGGAAGACGTCAGCCTATGCGTATATCTGTTCAGACGAAAATAGAAATTAAATAATAATCTGAAAAATATACAGTCAGCATGTGGCTCATTTGTGGAGGATGTTTCCCCATCTGTTTCATCCTGCCTCAATTTTTTCTGTCCTTACATCTTAGCCCCACCCTAACAAACAAGAAGAGCCACTCACCTAGCTGAGAATACACCGGAAAACACAAATAGTACAGGTGTAATATGGAATTCTTCTTGTTTTTCCTGTCACAAAGTGTCTTAGTTGAAGAAGTTCACAGATAGGTCCTCACCCAGGGGAGATTTTTTTGAATTATATTTAAAATACATCAAATATTTAGAAGTAGAAGTTTTAAGAAACTGATTTTTTGCTCCATTCATTTTTTTCTATACAAAATAAGACACCACTTAAAATGCCAATTTTCCCTAATTTTAAGATCTTCAGGGAAATCAACTCCAAACTATGTCACTCACATTGTAAATTGGATTTCTTTTGATGATAATTTGTTTGCAGCTTGGTGTAACTGAGAGAATGTAGTAAAGATAAACATGTAGGGCATTGTAAGGGAAAAGAGCAGCCAAAGAAAACAGATTTCCATAAAGTCCTCACGAGATGAAAATTTGTCACATAAACTCTCTCTGTTTGGAGAGGTGTGTGTGTGTGAGGTGTGTTTTGGCTGAGTGTCTGTATGTGTGTGTGTAAGCCCACCGTGCTATGGAAGACCACACTATGTCCATTTCCCAGGCTCTCTATGTGTGTAGCCAGGTTGAGGCAGATGGCTCGATGGCGGATGGCATCCATTGTTTGGGCATCGAAGAAGTCGTGAGGTCGGGCTACAAGGTAAAAAAAATATAATAATAATAATAATAATAAAGTCATTAATACAAATGAAGCATAACAAGCACAGGCAGCTGTTTGTGTGTTGTACATACGGAGGGAGCGCCTGTGTTTGTTCTTGAGTTTCCTCCTCTTGTTGAGGCCGGCCTTTGATGGAGACTCCTCCTTCATTTTACCCTGACTGGACATTTTGGATGAACTCTGAGAGCTGAAGTGAGTCGGTACATGTCGCGCCAACCCCCCCTGGGAGGCAAAAGTGGCATTGCAGCCTCCCACGACACACTGCAGGAGAACATGTATCATTTGAAGCAGACTAATTGTGAGTATTAATATGAGCTGCGATGTCATTGTGAGGTATTTGGAGAAGATGTTGGTGAAGTGGATGGTGAGTGGCTAATGTGATGTCCTCACCTTAAACGGTTTGTCGCCACTGTGAGTCAGCATGTGTCTCTGGAGCCAGCTCTGACTGGTGGACGGTGTGTTATACACCTTGCAGCCCTTCCATAGACACACAAACACCTGTGTCGCACACAAACACACACAAAGGTACAAGTGAAGGCTAGATTAACACATCAAACTCCTAAGAAATTGTAGCTGTGGTATTCTGAGATGAATACAAGATGCTACTACATAAATTGCACCTTTTTGTGGTCTATTCAGAAGTGCTTGTGGAGAATCTGACACCACTGATTCCACTGAGCATATAAAATGATTTAAAGGCATACATTTGAGTGGTATCACTTCAATACCACATCCCATTCATACTGACACGTAAAGCCCCAAAAGGTAATTTAAAAAAAATCTTGTGCACACAAGATCTTGCGGGAACAAGTTAATATCTGCATAGTAAAGGCATGATAGGCCTCGTAAGATGGATTTATACCCTTAAGGGGTTGTAGCCTTTGATTGTTTGTAAAAGTTCAGTTTTGAAAATGAAGCAAAAGATGGTAGAGTGGCTGCTTGAACAAGCGTCTGTTTGTGTGTTTGCTGCAGACAAGACTAGGCCGTCTCTACCCAGTTTGACCTGGGAACCTGTCGGTGTCCCTGAGGTGGTTAATGTGGCTTTGAAGCCAGCCTCAGACTTGACACATTTTACCTGCCAAAAACTGTCATGTATACATTTTAATAACCAAAAAACTTTGAATCGGCAAAATACTAACAGAAAAAAAAAACAAAAACACGAGTAATGGATTAAAGCTACCACTGGTTCCTAACGTGTTTATCAGAAGGCCTGACACAAACTCACACACAGTGCTTTCTATACAAACACAAAGAGAACGCACCCCTCCTCTCTGGTTGTCTACATGCGTGGTGCGGATGTGCTCGGCCAGGTCAGGGCTGCTGGGGAAAAGCAGCTGGCAGTGATCCCAGCAGCAGGTGTAGCCCAGGGACTTGTTGCCTGCTCCAGCTCCTCCGCTGTGGCCGTTCAACATGGCCGGAGTGGAGCGGCCACTGGACACGGTGCTCTCCACATCCAGGAGGGTGCTGCCATTAAAGTGAACACACACACACACATTAAATGGGCATACAAATAGACCGACAAAACAAATACTGCCTGCTGGGGACTACTTGTAATTTATTTATTATAATATGCAATTACCATTTTTTGATGCATTTCTATATTTTTGGAGACAGTTTTTAAAACTGAAATGATAAAAACAACAAATTGTGATCTTGTTGTTTTGGATGTAGACTCAAACTGTATATGATGTGGACAGCAGAACACGTGAACACTTTCCCAGCTATGACCCTGCCACAGCCCGTGGATGTGGGCCGAGCCAGGCCACCATCTGGTCAGATCTGTCTCCAGACCGGATCTCTGTGGGGACCGTGATTATAGATCCTACGTAAGGACTGATGCCTCACACCATCCTCCAACATTAGCTGTTTCCCTACTCTGCACAGAAACGGAAATTACAATTCCACAGTTTACCGTACAGTGTGATGTCTTTTATAATCAGATAAGATTCCTCCCGTTGAGTAAAAGTATGTGGCGTAAACTCCAATGAAGACCTTCGCATAGCAGCGACACTGGCGATGTGCAACACAATGCCACTCAGGTTTTTCAGTGATTACCGAACGTTTTGGAACGCTGCCGACACTGGCAGTGGTTTTCATGAGTAAGGAAACGGGGAAACACCACCACACACAGCGATTTAATGAGATGTTCATTACTACACTTTTCACTGTTAGCTCGACAAGGCAGGATTTATCGTGAACTGGGTGTTCACTGGCTGATGTGATTTCTCACCTGGTTTGTCCCCAAGTCTGTTGTATTGGATTGGAATAGGTGTAACAATGTGCCACTAGCGCAAAATGAGTGTGGTGAGATTAAATCCAGAGCTCTGTCATGAGAAAAGTGTATCTGTGTGTCTGAAGAGTAATCCTTCATAATAGACTGATCTGAATGGGTGAGGACACATTAGCTAAACCACACTACACAGAATGCATTGCAGACATTAGCAGAACGTCTCAGATCTAACTGTTAACAACAACAGCGTCCCAGATGATGTCCAGGCACTGACTGCCTTTTGGTCAAAATCTCAAATATTACGGGACTTGGAAGTATCGTTGTGCACCAAGACAATAAGTCATCTGTTGTCTACATTAATCTAGGACAGTCTTCCATTCAAGATACTGTACAGATAATCCATTGGGCAGCTCACACTGACTCTGCCACAATGGATCACTGATTGAAAAGTAATGAGCTTCACAGTGGATTGTGTGTTGCTGTTGTACCACATAGTGAAACATCTTAATTTAACTGTTGGGTTGTTATAAAATACATATTTTACTGTCGATAATCCACAAATCATTCTATTAGTCCAAGTGCGATAATTGTTGGATACATATGTAGCTTCGTGAGTTTGATCGCTTCCCTTTATGTCAACAAATGTTTAGAGGAACTAAAAATGTGATTATACTGCGATTGGGGCAACAAATCATCTTTTTCAAATGTAATGCTAAATTGTTAGTATGACTGAAATTGGTACTGATTTGAGTATGATTACTCTGAGTAACAGACCTATTACGCAGCATGCCACGTATAGTCAGAGAGGAGGATTCTGATTGATTCCATGTCCATGGCTTCATCACCTTTTTGACTCTGATTGTCGTACAAATGAGCTTGAGGAGGCCACCATCTGGCTTTAGGGAACAGGGTTTCCATTAGGGAAACAACCGATAGAACATCAGTGATGAAAAGTAACAATACTGAAATCTTAACCCAGATTATCCTCCAAAACGTGAGGAAGAAAACAAAACAGTGGGAATGAATTGCTATTCCACTTTGGATCACGTTGCCTCCATCACACTGACACACTGAGAGTGTTTGGTTATGTTCACATTACGATGTGAAATATTTTGCTCAGATCTGATCTTATTGTCATGATTGTTCACATTCGTCCTTGCATATAATCCGTATGTGGACCATACACACAGGCCCACATTACCAAAATAATGTCACACGTGTAACAAAAACGTGTCATGTTTGTGCCACACTTAATGCTAGCAGAGATGAATGTGTGCACACCTGCTGAGTCAAATCAAAAGTTGGTGTGTCCCAGATCTACACTGGCTAATAAACACAGTTGATTCGGACCGGGTTGATACGGATCGATTGAGAACCCCTGTACTTTAAGGAGTTTTACCAGTTAAACCAACTTTTTTACAGTGGACACGTGTGGTGCCTGTTCGTAAAATCTGCAGACCGGAACGGCTTTACGACACAAATCAGTGGAATCCTTCATTAAACGAATGATGTTTGACTATAATCAGTAAAATCCAGATGCGTGATTTATAACCCTAGTTCGGTGACTATTACAGAATAAATCATATTTTCCATTCTGTCGCATGAGTTCAAACTATGCCCCCCCATCTAATAATGTTAAATAATGTTAAATAATGCTAAAGTTGACCGGCTGTCGTGACCTGACGTCGTGTTGGGCTTCTTCTAAACTCCCTTTAAAGCACCACAGGCCCGCGGCCGGGGCTTCCGTGGAACACACCTGTCCTCGGAATCCATCCGGCTGATCGGCTCGCCATGTGCGGGGCTCAGCTCCACGCCGGGCCGTCTCTTGGTGATGTGCTCGCTCCTCTCGGCGGTCTTTGTGCGGTGGGCAGACGGGGAGGCGGACACGCTCTCCCCCTCTCTTTGTTCTTGTTTCAGCACCACAGACTCCGTGCTAACCGCCGACGCTCCCTCTGCGGGACTTTTCCCAGCTTCGCTCACTTTACCGCCGTTTTCCTCTTCGTCCTTCACTTTGTTCGGGCTCGGTGAAGTTGTTTCTTTGATGGCGAAATACGCCTGGACGCCCCTCTCCTCCGCTGAGCTGTGGCCGCCGTTCATGTCAGTTCCTGTGCCCTTCTCATTCTTGTCGCCCGGTTCCTGTTCGGTGTCCTCCGCGGCCTGTTTCTCGCTGCCGGTGTTTCCTGTTTCTCCGTCCCGTTGATCTGCGCTCGGTTTAGAATCTAGCTCGGAACCTTCGGCGGTGACCTGAGCCATTTTGGAAGAGAACGGAAGGTTTGCTTGTCCTCTTCACTCTGTGCTTCCAGCGTAAAACACAGCAGGGGGTTTGCATGGGGGGGAACGTGACGTCACGGAGCCAAAGCTCGTCTAATCTTTGGGATGTCTCACTCATCTGTCGTCTCTGCGGGGATTTAACCCCACACGGCGAATGCTTTTCTTTTTCAACCCTTAAACACATAGAAAACCTCTCTTTCGTATTTAATAATCTATATACATCACATTATACTCTAACGACTGCATGATCTAAATGTGCATTTTATCTTTTTATTTGCTTTTGTGCTGTTGAGCTGCAATTTTTTTGAAATCCCTCTTTAATGCTACTGTAATTTTAATCCCTCTTTTGATTTGCATCTGACACAGTATGTCGCCATTGCTGTATCATATTGCATGTGACCATAAAAGTGGAAAAGGTAAAAATGAAAAAGACCGCGATGGTAAAAGAATTGAAGTCGGTAATCTTACTCAAAATAGACGATCTTTGGCATTGTGACCTCTCAGCTCCACGTGTTCCCACAAACAGAAAAATGATCCAAAAGAAACTTCAAGCCTACAGAGTCTAAAACCCTACAGAGCGGCTCCCAGTTTAAGGACAGAAGCAGAGCCGCTCTGTGCTCTGTTTGCCCCATAGTTTGTTTTTACCGTCAAAGAGTATGTCAACCCTGAAAGACTGCAGAAAATGTATTTTTCACTTTTTCTTTGGTGGGCATATTAATAAAATGTCCAAACAGTGGGTGACCTTTAACCACAGTGGAGTATATTTTAAGAGTATATCATCTATAAATTCAACTTTGTATCATATTTTTCAACATCCACATAGCAAGACACGCCACATCCTGCTAAAGACCTTTCCCCCCATTAGTCTTACAGTTCAACTTCTTGGTGAAGAGGCAGGTTCACGCTCAACAAGAATGTTGTGGTAGTTATAAATGTTACCAGGATCACCCGCTCGGTGTCTCAATAGCTCCACTTGAAACATTGACAGGCTGAGTGTTAGGGCAGTGGGGAGGCCAAGAGTTTCAATATGGGGGGATGGTGGACCAGGACACCCCATGGAGGCAGTATTATCTCTCTCACTCACACAAACAAATACAAATACTTGAAACAGATATTTTTTTTTTTTTAAGAATATCAACATTTATTTCACGATATAAAACAAATGGGTATGAAGTTTTTGCATATTGACCCTAATAATATCAATAATAACCTCTTATAGCAATAACATTCACTCTGCTTCTTTTAATTGTGTACATAAATTATGCTATCTTTCTCATTAATTTTTATTTATTTTTTACAGTTTATACACCTCATAAATTTCTTATCCCGGAGTTCCAAAGTCCTACTTATTGCTTTGTACATGTGCTATTCTGATCCTTCTCCTGTTCATACAGATTCAAATGCAAAAATGTTGAAATCTGTACAACACTTCATGTCCTTAGCCTCTTTACTGTATGTCTTCAAAGTAAAGTTAACCACGCAAGGAAAACTAAATAGGCACAACATAAAAAGCAGACTGGAAAACCAAAATGTTCACACACTGTGTGTGTCACCAACCAGGTGCCATGAGCACCATATTGTCCTCACAACAGAAATATTCACACTTTCAGTAAAATACTGACGTTTGTCTAAGAACAGCAGCATGAAGTGGCACCTTGTTTAAGTAAAAATCTGCTTTATGTTTTATATATAATAGTTTATATATGTATAGACCTATGTATATCCAATAATGGATGATCTGTGAAAATATGATATTTCCCAGTGTCAAATCAACAGTTAAAGGAATAAAAATCAGAGCAGGTTAAAAGTTGAAGCATCAAGATCACTTTTGGGTAAAACAAAATCAAGCACTGCATGTGAGTATAGATTTGGTGTTCAGCCCATCTGCGATGAAAATTCTCAAGTGCTCCTATGTACAGCTGTACACTCACCTTCAGCAACTCAAAGCTAATAAAACAGCTAATAATCACCTCTGAATCAGTAGAATATTCCACTCATAATATAATGTGAATACTCAGCAAGTTATGAAAACGTCATCATCATGATGTGTCTATATGTTGTATTGTTTGTGAAGAAGATTTTGAAAGATTTTGGCAACACAATTCTATATTCAGTGGAGCAGGTGTCCTCAAAACAAATACATACATAATGTCAAGGATAAAGATAAGTACTATTTTTTTAACTTTTAAGTTCATAATTTCAATAAATATTTTAGATGCGCGCTGATTGTCGCTGCTACATTTATTTATGGTATCAAGTTATGACTTGATGTTCTGACTTCAGGCTTTTTATTATTATTATTTTAATTTATCAGAAAACACTGTCATCTATTATCACGCACAAGACTCTGAATATGCCTTCGCTCCAAAAACTTTTAATCTACATGAACCATTCTTTTCAGCAGAGTTCAAGGTTGACATTATGTACAATTCGCTTTGGGAGAGATCAAACTCCAAATGAGATGTGTTTTGCGTAGGAATATCAGTACAGATCTAACATGTGCTAGAGATACAGTACATCTATCTGCCATTTGTTCTGTCTGCCCTTCTGTGTGTTTGCAGGACCGCTGTCTTCTCCTCCATTTGAGCATGTAACAGTAGTTTCAAAGTAGTTCTGTCAACACAGGAAGCTGTGGAGCGTGCTCTGTGCAGGCTGGCTACATGTGGGTTCTTCGGGACGCTGCTCCGAGTCTCTGGATGAGAGCGCTGCTCACGTGTCACTGCTCACCAAGGTCAGTGTCTGTGCTGCAAGAAGAGAAGAGGTAAGTGTCAACGATTCGGAGAGGTGTAACCATCTAAAAGATTTAAGCAGCATAACGCACAAATTTATGTCAAAATGATTTAAAGGACATCTTGAAATGGTGATTGATGTGCTCAAACGGGTTTTGCTTTATCCATGAATTGTTGAGCCCTGTCAGCGAAACCACCCCAGGCAGACAGAAGCCGCTCTTTGAGCTTGTCTGGGCAGAAGGAAAGACCACGAAAGTCAACTCATTGAAAATATAGCACACATACCGACATTACTCACTGTCATTGCTGTTGCAGACAAACACATCTGAAATGTCTTGATTCAAAGCTTAGGTTTAGAAATAAAGTCTCTGTTCTGTTCTTTGGTTAAATACTCAAAAACTTTTCCTTGATTGGCCTTTGAGGGGCAAAGCCACATTACTATGTTTTTTTTCTGATACACACAACCATTCTAGCAGTAGCAGGTATGAGCGTAAGAGTATATAGGATGAATTCAGTTCAGAATGTATTTGTGTTTGTATTTATTGCAAACATGTAACTATATATGTATATATATATATATAACAACAAGAAGAATGAAATAAAAACAAAACAAGGATACGAATAAAATGAGTAGTAAACATATATGCAAAACCTCAATAAACAACTTCTCACCAGCAAGATGACTAGATATCACATGTCCGACAAGAAGTAGGAACAAGTATATACTTAAACGGTCCTATCCCTTCTCACTGCATTTAAATATACACATCAGTGTCCATATCCTGTGTAGTCTATATACAAAAGCTCTCTTCAGCAGCAAATATGTAAAATGTTGTAGTTGTACTACTTCACCACTAGAGTGTATTAACTGTTTGGTTTGAAAACCAATCACACAAAGCAGGGGCCACACTTCAGGGGCACAGCTGGTAGACTTAGGGAAGTCTGCAATTTAGTGCAGACACCTAACTGTTCCACAAGCTAGTGGCATCATATGCCACTGTAACAACGGGTTAAACATTCACAAAATGGGATCTAGACCTTAAATAGATAAGCATGTGGGACGAAAAGGTAATTATAATCATCTCAGAAAAAATATCACAAGTACACTACAATAAACAGCTCAGATCAAGAGATTAAAAGAGTTAAAATGATGAACTTTTGTAAAATGGCTTTAATATGGCAAAGCCTCTCACTGCAGGATGTACACATGGAGGGACAGAGAGTCTAGAAGTCTGAGTAGGAATTAGCTCTGACGTGTGCTCTCTATCAGCAGAGAAGTTAAAGAAAATAATATTTGTAATCTCTAAGAATCTCATTTGTTGGTAAATTCAAACGCATCAAAATATGATATTTGGAACATTTTCAAGGCAAAAATGACAATATTCCCATGATGCCTTTCCAAGCATTCAGGTGTATTTACTGCCAGTGAAAAAGCAGAGCTTTAGCCAGGCAAACCTTTGTAATTATCACAGCATAATAAAAGAATTTGTGTGCATATTTTGCTTTATTGTGATAGTTACAGTAGAGGACGGGGAGAGAGAGAGGCATCACATGCAGCAAAGGGCACAGGGTTTACATGAAACAAAGCCTTCATTTTACAGATTTCTACCATCAGTAATGAGGGAGCCTTCACTTACAAGTCAACAGGTTGTTGTGTTTCTTGTTGTCTGCTAGCTGACTGTAAGAGGCCAGGGTGTCGTCCAGCTTCTCCTGCCGCTTTGTTTGTTGTGTTTCCTGCCTGTGTGTCACTTCTGGCTCCTCTTCCTTGGGCTCTGGACTTGGCGTGTCAGGCTCTGGAGTCTGTAAACTATGACCAGCAACAGCAAAGTGCATCACTCTTTCATTCATCTAATCTGTTACTCATCTGTAGTGGCTTTTTCCTTTCAAACAGAGCTCTCTGTTACAGGAAAGGATCAAGTTGACTATTCAAGCACAAAGGGCTGTTACACAAACAGCTGCAACATCTGGACCAGGACTACGTAAAGCCCTTTTTTTCTACTCGGCACGAGTACAACAATGAGTGCAAAACAATGACATCAAGGAGGAAGAACTTCTACGGTTCACTGATGAATTTTAATTTGACAGAATCTCTGCCTTTAATTACTGTGATTTGAATGCTGATTTAAAGTCATATAGTAATGCAAGAATGCAGTGTCACCCAAATGTGTTGGACCACTGATAACTTTCTGATATAATGGTTTGTTTTGACTGATTTACAGTCACTTTGCCAAGTTTATATCAGATACCAGAGATCATGTAGACAGCTGGGTGTGGATGGAGCTGAGGTTCACACCAAGTATGGGGAAAGATGGCTGTAAACCACAGTGTGACTGTATGAGGACAGGCTCATCTTACACAAAAACTGATACTAAAAATAGACGTTACACGTTAATACATTTCTGTGGTTATAAAAATCCTTTGTTCACTCGGTACAAAGTGATTAGAAACGTGTAACTTGTAACATGTTAATTCAATAAAATTATTTTTTGAATAAAAAAGGTTAACATAAGAAAAAACACGCACATACACCCGCCCACCTGTTTTCAGGGGTGGTATTGGTTGGTGTACTGGTAGTCAGTTCTTCCTCTCTGCTATCGTCATCCTCTAATGGCTGGAGGTTAACAATCTCCACACGCTGGGGCTTCAAGCCAAGCTCCAAAATCACCACCCTCTGGCTCTCACCCTGCTGAAACACACACACAAATGGTGCTCTGTGCTACTGAGAGCCACATGGATAATGGACATGCACAGACAATAGGCACCATAAGTAAGGTTTTGTAAGAACAAGCTGGGGTTTAATACGCTTACAAGCAAGGCGGAGTCAACCAAATCCATGTATTTACAAAGGCATTAAACAAAACGACTTAATTTAGCCTTATTTTTTACTTTTTACAGCAAAATTTGTGACCTGATAGATATGATGCTATCCTGAGAAAGAATGGGGCCTGAGGGGAACAATGTGAAATTTTTAAAAATTTATTATTGTTGTTGTTTTCTAGTATTTATGAACTGATAAACTTTTGTCAGCATGCATTATTGGTGAACACAATTTAAATAATAATAAGTAATATAAATAATAAAAACCAACGATAATTTC